>SAUG01000136.1:0-164360 GCA_011316305.1 Rusavskia elegans
GGGGGGGGATTGGCAGACCTCTTGACCCATATGCTCAATGCAAGCAAGACCGATGTAATAGTCACCGTCGCCACACCCATCTTTTTCCGTTGGTCCATTTCCGGTTCGGCAGCCCAGTTTAGAAATTCCACAACATCTTTGGCCATTTGAGATGTCGTCGCGGGAGTGCCATCTTCGTACTCGACGAGACCGTCGTAGAGTACACGAGCCATTGCGATACCTATACAATCCATCAACAATGTCAAATACGAAAAACGTAGGATAGAGCCCACCTGTGCCCGGGAAGTAGGGATTGAAATTCAGTCCACTCGCCACGGTCGCTCCAGGGGGTGGTTCCTCGGGATATCCGGTCAACAAGCTGAAGATATAATTGCATCCCCCATGTCTCGCTTTAACCATCAAGCTCAGATCCGGCGGCAATGCTCCGTTGTTGGCCGCTCGAGACGCCTCATCGTTCTTGTACGGCGGGGGCATGTAATCGCTGAGCTTTCCAGGACGTTTTTCGACTTCTCCTTCGTCATTGGGTTCGGTGTCAAACTCGTTTTCTTCGGCCATGGCTTTCATTTCGTCGACGGTGTGGGTTTGGCCGACAAAGGCTCGGTAGGGAACACGGCTGAGGGAGTGGCAGGAAGAGCAGACTTCGCGGTAGACTTGGAAACCGCGGCGGAGGCTATACGGTGTCAGATTGAACGCAGGTGGCGCGGACATAGGGAGAGGTACGCTTGATGATCGAAAGTTTTGGTGAATTGCTCGTGGACCCATGGGTACTTGGTGGCATGCAGCCTGTGATTGTTGTCAACAATGGTCATGTCTCGTCCTTGAACACTATCGCTCACCCTTCTTCAGCTGGCGTCATGGCGTATACATCCTGACCGAATAGATGGTAATACCAAGCCAAAGATCCAACGGCAACGGCAGTGGCGGCGGACCCAGCAAGGGTCAGTCGGAACGGAGTTGAAGAAGCTTCGGTGGCAGCCTCGGAGGCAGACGAGCTCGAGGCACGCTGGAGATACCCGTGGTCAGCCTCTGTTCGTCTTGGCCATATTCCAGGAGAGACTCACGGCGGATGTTCGCCCCACGGTGCTTTTGGCATTGCCAGCCAGTCGCGCAGACCGCAAGGCCTGACGTGCCAGCATCGTAGCCATTTTAGCACAGAGTCTGATACCAATAATCAAAGGAAAATCGTTTGCGCCGCAAATGGGCCAGGAGTGGAGAGATCGAAGGAGGTGATGTTTCGGGTGCAAGGGTCGAGATGCGGCTCAAAATCTAGACCAACTTGGGAGGATTTGATTGGCCGACGTTTTCGACCTTTCTCAGCCCTACGGGAAATGACTCAGATGAGAAATTCGAGATGCTTTGTTGTCAGACATTGCCAGTCAACGTGCGTGGAAAACGGGTATTCTAATCTACCGCCTGAAATTCTATAATGTCTGTCAGTTGCCCCTAGGACACTTTTTTGAGTACCAATTGACTGTCCTACAGTACCATATCAACAACAGGAATGTCGGCAACCAGGAAAGCATGGAGGATTGGAGGAGTACGGAAAATGCTGCCACCTCATCAGCGCAGTACTTGGAATGGCTGACATACTGTTCAGTACGAGGAATCAACCCGCTCACTCCACCAGACCTTCTCCAGCATGAGATCCCACAAGTACGTCCCCTGAACCAAGTTCTCGATCCATGAAGTGAGCTCACCAAGATCAGAGCGCCAACTCAAAGGCTACCGTCCTTACCGCTCGTAACGATATCGTCTCCGTAGTCAATGGCACAGACCCTCAACGGCGTCTGCTTGTCGTCATCGGCCCTTGCTCCATCCACGACCCTGCCGCTGCTCTCGACTACGCCGACCGACTTTTGCAAATGAAGGAGCGCTATGCCGACGATCTTCTCATAGTCATGCGTTCCTACCTGGAGAAGCCCAGAACGACGGTGGGATGGAAAGGCTTGATCAATGACCCGGATATCGACAATAGCTTCCACATCAACAAGGGCCTGCGAACAAGTAGGCAATTGTTCTGCGACCTGACGGAGAAGGGGATGCCGCTGGCGAGCGAGATGCTGGATACGATCTCAGTACAATTCATGGCCGATCTGTTGAGTCTGGGAGCTGTGGGCGCAAGGACGACCGAAAGTCAACTACACCGAGAACTGGCGTCAGGGCTATCCTTCCCTGTAGGCTTCAAGAATGGAACGGATGGATCTCTGGATGTGGCGATTGATGCCATTGGCGCCGTCATGCATCCACATCATTTTCTCTCCGTCACCAAGCCTGGGCTTGTGGCTATCGTGGGGACTGTCGGTAACGATGACTGCTTCGTCATCCTGAGGGGCGGAAAGAATGGAACGAACTTCGACAAGGACAGTATACGAGAAGCAAAAGAGTCGTTGCAGAAAAAGGGGCTGAGGAAACGATTGATGGTGGACTGCAGTCATGGTAATTCATTGAAAGATCATCGAAATCAGCCAAAGGTGGTGAAAGACGTGGCCGGCCAGCTTGAGAAAGGAGAGGATGGAATCATGGGCGTGATGATTGAGAGCAACATCAACGAGGGTATGCTCTGGCCCTTGTTTCCGCATTTGATCCATATCTGATGACTCTGCAGGCGCTCAGAAAGTTCCCAAAGAGGGTAAAGCCGGTCTTAAATATGGTGTCAGCATTACAGATGCTTGTATCGGTTGGGATGACACCGAGAAGGTCCTTGAGCAGCTCGCCAACGCAGCAGCTAAGCGACGGGAGGTTCTGGGAGTCAATGGTCATGTCGAGGCTAATGGCAGCGCTTGATCTTTTTATACATTGCTCTGAAACGACAAACCATCTCGGTGTTAGTGAGGGGTCAAGATGCCTATTTTGCAGATCGAAGGAAGACCCTCGGACACATTTGGATTGATATGAGAAATGATTTCGAAGCAATAAAAGGCGTTGGTAAAAGCGATTGATAGAAGACAACGGTGGTCTCGACTTACACTTAGCAATAGAGCTTCTATACTGACACAGTCCTCGGCATGTGACGTTGGCCGTCATGACAGCAAAGGGGCCGAAGGATCAGCTTGCTTGTCGGTATCAAACGCTACGAGAATGTTCGTGTGTGATCTGACTTGAAGCATCACTCGGCAAGATTGCGGAAACTCGACAGAAGTCTCTCCGGACCGACTAGTACGTCGATTGCTCAGCCTCGAACGTCCCATTTCAGGCAGCAGCAGGATCAGCCCTATCTTATGCAGCCTTATCTTGAGCATCTCGCGCACCTCGAATCCTTTTCATCTCCGTCGAAGCTTGTATTCGCGAAACTCGGTGTCGTGGTAGGTATTCTACGTCCAGCATCATCTATCAATTGTAAAGGATCAGACTCCGGCAGCATTCATCTTTCCAGTACTCTATATCACATTCTCTTTGCCTTGTTCGCTTGATTTATTCAATTACTGTTTTCCCAATCCACTCGATATCCAGTCACAATGGAAGAACCCTCTTACGGCTGCAAAGACATGGCTATCTCCTGCGTCCCCTACCCCTTCCGCTCCAACGCCGAACAAAAGACGCGCGACGAGGGCGATCGCTGGGACAGCTCTTACCCCGTCTGGTTTCCCTGCGGCCTTATGCTGCCATTTGGATGGCTTTTCCGCGGCCGCATGTGGCCAACCTGCAAAAAGAGCCCCGAGAGACGTAGATGGGAGGAGGAAGTGAAGTTGAGGAATTGTTCGGAGAGCCAACAAACGTGGTACCCTGAAATGAGGCTGAGTTTAAGGCCGAGGAATCAAAAAGCTGACCGGATTTCGACATGGTCCCTCGATGGTGACAGGGGGCTTGTCCGTTCCGGGTTGAGCCGTCTGCCGTTGGAGATCCGGCAGGAGATTTGGGGCTATGTGCTCGGCCGAGAAGAAAACACTCTCATCTTGCTACCCTTGAAGATCCGTGCTATACCCGGCGCCCATCCTATGCCCTCTCAAGACTCCAATCCTTACCGCAACGACTGGCGTATCATGGAAAGCGGCTCTTCATTCTGGCATCACCGACCCGCAATCCTGAGAACCTGTCGACAGATATATACAGAGGCGGTCGATCTACTCTACACGGCAAATACGTTCGTATTTCAGAGCCCGTTAATTCTGGCTTATTTTGCGAAAGCGGTGCTTCCGTATCGTTTCAATGCTATTCGCAAGGTACGTATTTGCTTTGAGCAGGACAATTGGCCTTTCTGGCCTTCTAGCTCGTCTAGAGGAGGAGAAAGACTACAACCCAGCATAACGACGCCACGCGAGGAATGGAGCCAGGCCTGGAAGACCATTGCAGGGATGGAACATCTCACCACGCTACACGTCAGCTTCGATAGCACCATGGCAGAGTACTGGGCGGATCGAAATGCATGCTGGGATATGCTGCTCCCACTTCTGGATTTGAGGGGAATTAGGGATTTCCGGCTGCGGCTTGGGGTATTCGTGACGTGTCCGAGTCATGGATTAAAAATGAGAGATGTGCGGATGACGGACGAGCTGGGATTGAAGGCGCTTGTGGAACAGGTTATGAGGAGGGCGAGGCTACCCAGAGTGTCAGTGGCTGTCAGGCTCGATGGCGAGGACAGGAGGAGCCTTTCTTCGGGATTAGAGCAGGTGGCAGTGGCAAATGGGTTTGGAGATGATGTGATCAGACCGGCGTCGAGTCCGAGACATGCTTGCGGATGTGAGAATATGACCATGTATGACCCGATCTTTACCTGTAATTTTGGTGATCGATGAGATGATCCTCTATTCTGAAAAAAAAAAAAAAAAAAAAAAAAAGAAATGGCAGGCAGATTCGTTTCTAGATGGAAATACGCCTGCAAAGCGAGAATGCGGAAATATAGGTAGTATTCCTTTGAATCTGGAGCACTTGGTGATATAGGGAGAAAATGGGAATGATGATATCAGACCAAAGTCAAATGCGAGTTGAGATGCCTGAAGGAGTGGGAATCTAAGCATAGCATTGACTAGTCAAATCTCCGAATACTTCACTTACTCAGAATACTTCACTTACTCACGAGATAAATCTAAGGGAGTTCCACAGGACAATTGGCAGCACGATTTCCATGCTGATATAGTCATTCTACAACACTGCTGTAGCTGTGAAAAAGGCACAGGGCGGTATTCATCTTCAATCGGGGAATGGGAATCAAGATCTTGCTGCCCTCTGGGCTTAGTGATGATATATCTCTGGTGGCCAGTCATGCCCAGATTGTCATGAGGTTCGAATTCGATTTGATCAAAAGACCATCGAGGTAATAATGGATATCTCTGCAGGGTGGCATGAGTTGCTCGATCAGAACCTTGCCGTGAAAGACGTTCGTCGTATTTCATACAGGCTATCGTGGCGTGTAATCCAGACTATTAAAGCATACCATGCCGGGAAATGACAACCACGAGATCGTTTATGCTCGGGATAGGGCTGCGCGGTTGACTCGTCTAACTTCCATACGCGAGATGAATAAGTATAGATAAAGCGGAACTCTCCCCTTGTCACGAGGCCTTATTGACATCAGCAAGACCCTCGCTGATAAGCTATACCCCGCGAATGCGTTTCCAGCAACTTCCTTTTAGGGTCGATGAAAGCACGTACAAGAATCCTCGATCCGCCGGACCCCTTCTCTTCGGTTTCGAACAGAGACTTTGCTGACTGACGTTTGACCAAGTGAATAACCGTAAAAATGACACTCTCTGTGGATTTTGATGGCCACTTGGTTGAACTACACAAAAACCTCGAGGTGAATGGTGTCCGCTACCTGATAGAGCCTGTACGTGGAGTAAGTTATTGTCGGCATCCTCTTTGCACCGACGCGACAGCTGAGGCTCTCAGGAAAACCAATTCATCAGTGACCTGACGACAACACTTGCTACAGTCATTCATATCGGCGACTGCGGCTTAGAGATCACTGCGGAGTGGATTCACAGATGCATCGATGATTACAAGGACACTGACGACGTCTTCCAAATTCACTTTCTCCACGGAATTATTTTTAGCGGTGTTCGAGATGGATGCTCTCTGTCCCCGGATGCCCATACCTTTCTAGCCGGCCTTGGGATGGAATGGCATTGGTTTCTGAACAATGATCAAGGCAATCGACCGCTTCCTGGTCCCTATGTGATCTTGAATGGGGCTTTCTATGAGCCTTTGAGACTCTACGCTGATACCCATGCCGCCTTCTTCACGGCGACAAGGTGAGTCATTGCTTCTCTGTTGTGCGCAATCTAACAATCTGAATGGCAGGAGTTTGCGAGAAACCAACACCTCAGGAGACAACTACGGTCACGTCGATGTTGCCGTACCATCACGACTCAGACATCATGTCTCCTCCAAGCTCCCCCTATCGTCCATCCGTGTTGGAGTGAAGGACAACTTCGACCTGGAGGGTACCAAGACCTCGCTATGTAGCAAGTCCTACCTGCAAACCTACCCCGAAAAATCCCAATCAGCCCTTTGCATACAACAGATACTTGATCTTGGCGCTTCGATCGTTGGAAAAACAAAGTTGTGCGCGTTCGCGCAATGGGAAGAGCCAACAGAAGCAATAGAGTACACCTCCCCATGGAGCGCGCGAGCAGACGGCTTCCAATCTTCAGGAGGAAGCAGTAATGGTAGTGGTGCTGCCATTTCTGCCTACGATTGGCTAGACATTACCATAGGGTCGGACAGTAAGATCCATCTTGCTTGTGCTTTTGGAATAGGAAGATTCACGCTCTTTAGCAACTGGAAGCATACTAAGACCTGCACTTTGGAATGGTTGCTTTGCCCTGCGACCTACTTTCGGAGTCCTTTCGACGGAGGGATTTGTCAATTGCATCAAGTCCGCATGGTATCCTCCTTTCTGCTATACTGTACTCATTTGGACATAGGTATCTCGACACTCCGGGCATCATGGGTCGTGACCTACAGCAGTGCCGCCATTTTGCCGCCTTATGGTATGGTGATCGTCTGAAACCTACCGTGCCCGATGTACTCGATCAGTCCGCTTGTGTCGACGGAGAGATGACTAATTTGAATTGCAGTTCTCGTCGGTTCTGTGGCCTACGGATTACTGGAAACTTATTGAGCCTCAGCAACGTGAGATGGGCGGCAAATTCGCTGACGAGGTTGCATCGGCGCTCCAACTCCCATCGAAGAGGTTTTCATTGAAAGAGGTGTGGGAAAAACAACCACCTGAAGATGCAGGTCATCAGTCATTGGAAGAATACATGATCAAGGTGAGTGCTTGACACGTCTCAAAAACGCTTCGTCTGACCGAAATGCAGGCCACTCAGGATATGTGGTATGATGATTACCACGCTTTCGACAATTTCCGCGACAAATACTGGGCAGATCATCAAAGAGCTCCATACGTAACACCTCCGACCCGTGCAGCGTGGAATTTTGGCAAGACTATATCCAGACCCGATCGAGATGACGCTGCGCGTAAGATTCAGGTCTTTCGCTCATGGTTCTACGACCGGTTTTTTCAAGACGGTCAACCATTGTTCATAATGCCAATTGAAAACACTGGGCCGCGGTACAGAGACGACCCTCCTGAGTAAGTCAGGACATTGGACTCCCCGAACATGATCTGGTTAATTCAAAGTTATGTCTGCAGTTTCCGAAGGCCTCCGCCTGGCGTTCATACATTGCTATTAGCAGCGCTTGCAGGCGCACCGGAACTTGTGGTCCCAAGAAAGTCCACCAGCACACAGCTTCGAAACCTCACTAATTGCCGTACAGCTTCTACGGTTGCATACGCGTCAAAGATCACGCAAAAGGAAGAACATCTTCCCTTTGTTGTAGGTGTCATGGGAGTTCCAGGCATGTGACAATACTGTATACGAGCAGTTCGGTTTACTGATAGATTTATAGGCAGTGATCTGAAGCTAATGGACAGCCTCCTGACCTGCTTGAAGAGCGCGGGCAGAGCCACTGCAGTGCTCACTGGGAGTGCGATGTTTGTGGACCCCGAATCGAGAGATACAACTTAGCTTGAAACAATCGTACTTGTCTCTGATTCTCATTCCCTGACCAGACAGATTACTAAATCGACCTTCCGCTGAACCGGAGGGGGCTGGGGAAGCCGAACTTACAGATATTCGATATCTTTTTCTGCCAACAAGATCGGACGAGCAGGTTTGTGAGTTTGAAGCAAAGCGAAGTTTGTAACTAGCAGGAGCACTGTCTGGTACTCAGAGTCTCATAGTCTCATCCCAGAACGTGCTACGACGGTAGCCGCCACCTATGCCAGCACGGTGATTTTCGAGAATGTTCCACTCCATATATCATAATACTTAAGCTTTCAATTCTGTTAGGGAAGCAGGCAACGACAACGAGCACACACCGCCAGTATAATCAATAATGTGCCTTTATGTATATGTCCAATTCGGTGTCCCGATCTCCCAATAGCATGCTCATCACCATCCATCATTTTCCTACTCTGGACAAATATATCTACAACGCCTCCAGCAAAGAACTCGTGAGACCAAACACGAGGTTTTTTTTATATCGAATTGCAGAAGATGTGAACAATAGACGATGGCAAGCCAGTTCCACAATTCCAGCAAGCGTCTACTACTTGCTCTGATAGTCGTAGAAACCATGCAGTTGAGATATGATCCGAATGGACACAGTACACGCAGCGTAGATAGTAATGACGAGCGTGCCAGCACTACGCCAGGGCTGGGAAGAGATTTGGACAAGTAAGTACTGTTGTCAGGGATGGGTAACAAGGCGACTTACTTTACAGCTGCTGCGGAGATGATTGTATTGAGGGATGATATATCGTGAGGGCTGGTAGCAGACGTCAATTTGCTGCTTGTTAGGTTAATGCTGGCTCTGCCACAGGGGCAGGATGGATGGCTGGCTGCATGGGCTCTGAGAGAAGGGGATAGTACTACCGTCGCATATTGGTTGCTTCTGAGTTACAGAAGGATATTGAGACATGAAGGAGTGTAGTCCTGAGATCTCCTTGCATGATCAATGCTCATCACTAGCTCCAATCACTGCAACACGGTCGGGTTTGTTCAACCACAAAGCGATTCGGATCGTGGGATTATACTTTTGTCTTCATCGCCACAGACAATATGTACATCCGATCTAGCCATCCGTCACAACCCCACCTACAGTCCGAAACAACTGGCAAAGTACGTAAGGGTAGCAGGCCAGTCGGTAAACATATGCGTGATACCAACCTGCTGGACCAGCACATCCAAAACCGTATACATGTCCCCATCATTATTGATCACAGGCTTGACATACTGGTAATAGTAATCACCACCTTTATTCAACCACCCGGAGCGTTCAAAGCTCCACGTCACGAGCTCCAACCCTGCTGCTTTGGCCGCGAGCGCATACTCAGATGGCACGATCGTGCCTGTCGCATTGTCGACTTTCGTTAGGGCGAAGAAGGCTGGTGCCATGATGTTGACTCCTCGGGCCGCGAGGGCGGGGAGAGAGGCCGTGGCGTTGGCGTAACCTGCGACGGTGTCGACGCGCTCGTCGAGATAGACGGCTTGCCGGCCGAAGTCAGGTTCGTTCTTGATCCAATAGAAGATGTCGTCGGGGACGAATGACTGGGCCCATACTCGGCTGGGGTCGACACCGGCGGCCTTGTACGCATCGATCATGTCCTGCGCGTACTGTTCTTGGGTGTATCCCTGGAAAGGCATCTTGACCTCTGGCTTCTTCAGCTCCGGAGTGAACTTCAGACCCCAGCCGTTGACTAGGTCGATGTACTCCTTGTGTGTCTGCACGGTGCCGCAGGTGGAGTACAGATCGGTTCGGAAGTACGGTGTACCATCCATATACTCTTTAACAGTCGTTGCTTTAGGGTTGAAGCCGTCCATCTTGCCGCACAAAGTTTTGAACTCTGCTTGGGTGATGTCGGACGTACAGCACTTCGCTTTCGCGGCAGTCCCATTGCTGGTCGCAGGAGTGAAGGGGGTGGTGCATTTGGAGGCCAAATCGGTCCTGTTCAGGATATCGGTTGTCGTGTGCAAATCGCACTGCGCATGCCGACACACCAATTGCTTGTCCTTGGTAAATGCAACATCACACTCGATGACACCGGCACCCATCCGCCTCGCCGCCGAATAGCTCTCGACGGTGTGCTCCGGGAACTGTAGCGGGGCGCCGCGATGGGCGAATACGAAATCCGAGACCTTGAAGGGACCTTCGGAACACGACTGCAGCTTCGCTTTCAGGGGACCTTCGTCCATGTCGTCGACAAGGTAATATGGACGTGGACCAAGCTCGACGGTGAACTTCTTATTATGACCATTGCCATTGCCGTTTCCATTGCCGTTTCCATTGCCCTTGCCGTTACCCTGGTTTGTAGGGATGGCAGCAGCGGAGGCTAGGCTGAAGAGCAGGCCGGAAGCAAGAAGATACCGCATTGTGAGAGTGACGACAGATGAGTTGACGAGGAGATGGAAGAGGAGAGATTGTTCCTGCAGCGTACAGGGTCCCAGCACAGGGGCCAGGAACCTTCTTATCCATCTCCATCTGAGCTACCAGCTCCCAGCTTCCAAGCTGAGCTACTCTGTGCCCCACGAACAGTCCAGGGAAGGTCGATATCTTCCGCACGTGCAGGATGTTTCCCAGATACACGGAATCGGGCTCATGCATGAAGATGACATCGTGCAGGAACCAAAAGCTGTGGCTGGCAGCTTGACTCTGTTTCGAGTTAGCACGTCGAAACGCCAAGAGCACGTGTGCGGAACAAATCGTAGTCGAGTGGGGTCAATCAGGTACGACCGTATGAGATATCCCTGGTCCCAAAGTTGAGGCGCACATTAGAGTGCATAAGTACAAGCGTTGGAGTAGAGATCCATTCACACCACCTGCAGGCTGCAGCGAAGAGAGGGGTGGCCGCAATGAGGTAATGACCTTCCTAAGGTGAAAGGGGATCAAGAGATCGCTCTGGGCACTATTGCTCGTAGATGTACATCGAACCGTTCTTACGGCTCATGACATGCTTCTGATAAAATATCCATTGAGTATCACTGGGATCGACTGATTGCAAGATTAGGCGAAAGGTTGTGTTCCAAGTCATGTGATCTCGCGTCTATCTCGTACTCGTATTCAACGACAAAAGCTACGCGCCTAATCAAACGCGTCGTCAATCTCAATGTTGACAACCCTTTGACCTAGGAAGCTTCTCTGCTCCAGTATATGCTTGAGTATCCATATCTCCCAGGGCACCACCATTGCACCGAGCATACCGCCAATTACTATCCCGCGTCTTGACCAACTCCTAAGCCGATCCCGCGCAGCCATGGCAGGATTGGACTGGCCACAATGCCCGGAAATCGAAGGAAGACCACTTGACACTGCCCTTCTGCTGAATAGAGACCATGTCACAGAGCTCCGCGATCGGCTTCGAGGCAACTACGATGACCAGGGAAACGTTCCAGCAGAAGTGATCTTACCCTTCCTTGACAACATCGACACGTTATACGACGCCCTGTCTAGACGAAATCCTGTCAGAGAGCACGCTCTTGACTCCTTTCGCAGTGTTCAGGATCTTGGCTTCAGGATCCGTGGGTGTGCAAGGATAGCTGCACCTGACAGGGGACAAATATTATTACCTGCGGGTTCTATCGAAGAGTGGGAGGATGAAGAGGAGGTGGACATCAAAGACGAATCACCCTCTATCCGTGATAGTAACCATACCGTTGCGCCGCTCGCACCAAGGTTCAGGACCCTTCGAAAGAAAGACAGAGGTTTCAACAACCGGAATCCTCGTGTTGTCACCATCAAAGTCATGGATCCCGACTGGCAATCCGAACTTCTGCACCTTGGACAAGCACGCGTTGCCGATATGGTTTCAAGTGACTTGGTGTTGCAGGGTCTTGGTCCTGGGAGTTTTTCCATCAGGATTCTTCCTTCAGGCGACGTCCGTCTCATGATGCCTACGGCACGACGAGCTAGTGCCTTGAGAGACCGCCAAAGGTTTAGGCCATTGAGCTTTGGGAAGGGTGCGTACGCACAGCAATTCAGAGGCTAGGTCGAGAAACGCGCTGAGTGTCTTCTGACTGTCGTTGTAAACACTTGTTCGAAGCTGCCTTGATCGATTGATTCTCGGGCTTGTGGCGGACTATCATTTCCTGCGTCGCGGTGGTATCACTCATGTCAATGGAAGTGACTTCGAGCCCCACGGACGGGAGAGGCACCCTATCTTTGGAAACTTCCAGCACCACGTTGTGATTGGTGCAGCGCTCAGTCCTGAAAAGCCTGGCACAACCCGTTTCGTCCGCGTCGAACACTGCTTATCATACCCAAAGACAAGCAGGACGCCAGTAGTGTTCCGGTCGGTAGTCTTTTTGTTTTCCTTTCAATTAAGGTACTGGTCTGATCGCATGGTGAGCAGGCTTTGACGACAATCTGATTGGCTCATGGCCTAAGCAGTGAATTTGCTTTTCGAATGTCATTCAATGGCACGTGATGAGTGCGTTTCGCAAGCGTGACAAAGGGTTACCTCATGAATCATCTAGCCCTTATCCAATATTCGAAAGAGCCTTGGATCCGCGACAAGTGAGCCACGAGAGGCCTACGAAGCTTTTCCTACAGCCTACACCAGCATGCTGAGTCAATAGTCAGCAAGGCCCGATGCTTCGAGCGTCACAGACTGATTACAATTCACACTACCACTTCCTCTTATGACATCTCGCGGATGGCCTGAGCCCCCCGCTCTGGCTGGTAAACCCCCGACACGGTACTGTTATTGAATAGGGACTATCGACTCGAGATCAATGATCGCATCAATCTCTCACTCAGTGCGCAACACGCGGACCTTCCCCTACCGGTCTTCGTCTCTTTCTCAAGAAGTACATAGACATTAGTCAATATGCTGTGTGATCTTGGTGACGTCCGGCCGACTACCATCAGTCTAACACTGAACAACCAGCCAGGGTCTCAAGAGACAGCGCCGGGCTTCATGACGGCGCCAGGGTGGCCCCAAGCCCCCGATCTGCTCGGGAAACGTCTGGACACAGCATTCCTTTTAAGTAGGGACTATGCCAAGGACCTTCGCCCCCGCATTGAACATAACGCCCGGTTTGAGATGGACATACCTGTCAATGTTTGGTCTTCCTTTTCCAAGACTATGAAAATTCTGGTCCAACTTCTGGTCCAAGAATTGTGCCAGCAGGGGAAGTTACCGCTCAACTCTCTCACTTCTATATTAAAGACAGAGGACGCTCTCTATCGACCAAGAGAACCCAGACCAAAGACAGAAGATACTAGGGGAGAAGTTGCTGGACATTTTGTCGCGTTAATTGGTGCTCCTGTGTCTGTGAAAGCTGAGGAACCATCCAAAACTAAGAGCTCCAAGAATATCGCTAAGAAAATGGCGAATACGCGTACTTATCCATCAAGTGCGGTCTCTGACACTGGAAGCAAGGGTGCAAAGATCCAGAGGCGCCTAACTAACTCAACCGTGTTCACCAAGTCCACCAAGTCCAAAAAATCCCCAAAGACTAAGAAGCACACAAAGTCTGCAACAAAGCAGAGAAACAGCATCGCAGAACACCGGCCAAACGACGTGATGGATTTGGGATCCAGTTACGAGACGGACCCGGTATCTGACGACCTGGAGTCCAATGACACAGAAACCGAAGAGACAGCAACGGACAGCACGGACTCTGAGGACACGGAGTCCGACGAGTCAGCAGAGAGCTCAATCTATGATGAACATGACGAAGCCTTCGATTCTTCCATCAGCTCTCCCGCAGCGCTTCTCTCCAGAAACAAACGACAAGTCACCGTTACGCTCCGTGATCGACAAGCTCGTTCAAAGCTTTCCAAACTCAATCGCAGTCAAGTTCTAAAGTTGATCCGAAGCAGTATCCGGGAACAAGGTTTGCAGGTTATCGTGAGGACCTGCGACAAGCACGTCGGCCAAAGGGCGAACTTCCAGGTCCGGACCAAGGATGCGGAGGGGGCAGAGGTTTTGAGAAGGGAGTGGAACGTTGGCTTAGTTGAAGCATTTGGACCACGGGCGTATATGCGGGAGTCTGAAGGTTTTGAGGGAATAGTGTGAAACTTGCTCGACAGGGTGGCCACTTGGATGCGTTCGCGGTATCTCATCGTGTGCTTGATAGCGCTCCCCCGTCGATAGCAGTATTCCTCAGAAAGCGTCTGAGAATCTATATACGCCCTCAAGGGTACGGGAAAAGTTCATCGAGCTGATGCTGCGAAATTGGCGGAGCTTGGTATTAAAAGAAGAATTAGATGGACCGACGAAACATCTGAAGGCAGGGGACTGGATACTTGGAGACGCCAGGGAACAAACACTTGATCGGATAGGAAATCCGAACCCCTACGTTCCATAAACCTTGCAAAAATACACAAAACATTTCGATTATCCAGCTCCTAGATAGCCTTCCTTACAGACAGTGATCACATTGTTATTTCGCGCACCACGGCATCTGCATCACAAGCGTATCCCACGCCCTTAATGACCCGTATCAAGCCAGCGCATTGCTCGTCACATACTCCTTTGACACTATGTAAACGCGCTCCACCTCTCCTACCACCCACCGCCGTCATCTCAAACCCCCATCGCCCTCAACCCAACTCCTCTTACCAACGCACAGCGACGGATATCAGCCTTCAAGCCCCTCTCCGTCATCATCGATGCAAATCAGCCCGAATGTGCGCCATGTGATCTTTTTCTCGATTGTGATTGTAGCTGATGAATCAGGATGTTATCGTTGAGGTGGCCAATACAAATCAGTCATTCCGAAGTTCCGACGTTGGTTTGAGCGCTATTTTGACGTTTTCGAGGGCGGTGCTGCTGGAAATGCGTCTGGTCTTTGAGGTTTCGTGGCGGGGAAAGGGTGTGGTGGTTTGGAGATATGAATTGGTTAGTGCCAATTTGACCTTCCTTCGCTTTGACAGGGTCGGATGTCTGGAGAGGTATCAAGGCAGTAGCAAGCCCTGGTTTGAGAGGGTTTGGATTGCTTGCCGAATTTTAGCTTGCTGAAAGCGAATGTGTTTGATATGGAGGGGCGTATCGTCATTACCGGAAGATATCTTTCTGGTGTAGACACAGGAGGATTACTACGTGTTTTGAAGATTTCTCTCGTCGGACGGAGGGAGAGCGGAGGAGATATGTAATGACGGGATCGTAAATAAGGGGGTGATTGGATTGTACCTATGCTTGGATATGAGCTCAACCGGTTGACCTTATGGTATGACTGTTCGTCACTGACTTGCACGTTTGAGTCGTACCCTGTAAAGGGAGATGTGCGGCCCGTCCTGACCAATACAGTCGCACAAGGCTTCGATCAAAGCCATCTGCGGGAAATCATAATGTAGGGGGCGGAAAAAGCGTTTTCTGTGATATTTTTAACTTGACCTCTCTTCGAGTGAGGAAGGTGGCGAGTAATGTATACCACCATTGTTCTCGCGTGGGAGAACATTATTCAATAATCCGGGAAGGTTGGATCTACTTCTTTTCTCCAAGCTTCTAGACCTCCCTTGATGTCGATAATGTGGTCAAAGCGTGCCCTTTGTGCCTTGAGCAGTTTTGCCGCTAATTGCGAGTCATTGCCATGACGGCAAATCGTGAAGGCGCATTTGGCATTGGGAGGTACAATCAACTGGTCCCAAGTTCTCCCATGCTGACGCAGATTATGCGGACTAAGAGAACGACCTTTCGAGGATGCATCTCCATCCGTAGAACTTTTGGAGAGGTCTTGGATAGGCCAGTTGACACTGTTCTCGATGTGACCAAGGTCATACTCTGTCTTGGGACGAACATCGAAAACAATGATATTGTTCCGCTGCTCCGGTGGAAGTCGACTGATCAGCCGAGCGTATTCCGAGGGCATTATCCTCTCATCGTAATCGAGCGCCTCATTGGGGTTCTTCAGCCCACAAAATGCAGCGTAATCCAGGGTTCCGCCCATAAGAGATTCTTTTGTAATGGTGGCTTCGGTGGAGCACGATGGACAATGTTCTCTTCTCCCTTTGATCCGAACGTTTCGAAACATTGGTTCACTGACAGCGGAATACAGAAGCATGGATGGTTGATGAAGGGCAGCCCCGAAAGCCATGTCAGACGTAGCAGAAGAGTTAATTGTCCCTCCGATAAGGGTTTTGAGCGCCGTTGTCGCCATGAGTACGCCCATGACGCCAACTACAGGTCCAAATATACCGCCTTCGCCACAAGTAAGGACAGTCTCCGCAGGCGGGGGTTTTGGAAAGACACATCTATAACAGTATCTGCCCGGCTGCCTGTCCTTGACCTGCCACGTATCGTTGAGAACGAGAAGCTGACCTTCCATACCGAGAGCAGAAGCAGAGATCAATGGTTTGCCGGTCAAAACAGCAGCATCAGAAATGAGATAGCGGGTGGCGGGATGATCGGTGCAGTCCAGAATGAGATCATACTGCTCGAATAATCGTAGTGCATTTTTCGGATTGATGAAGTCAGGATACGTTTTGTACTTGGGTAAAGGGTTCAGCTGTTTCAAGTACCGAGCAGCACTGTCAACTTTGTAGTCACCGATTGTTGAGGTGCTATGGATGATCTGGCGATGAAGGTTTGAGATCTCGACGACGTCTCCATCCATGAGCCCGATGGTACCAACTCCTGCTCCCGCCACGTATGCAGCAGCAGGAGACCCGAGTCCACCAATACCGATAATGAGAGCGGAGGCTTTCTTCAAGTTTTGCTGGCCTTGCAATCCAACCCTGTCGAGAATTAGATGGCGTCCATATCGCTTGTACTCTTCCGCCTCTAAAGGCCACCTGTGAACGGGGTTGGTTTCCAATATGCCGTTCTTTTGAGTTGCTAAGGTATTGGATGCATTGTTAGTGTGGCTATGGACATCTTGATCTACAATGAGGCGGTGCTGCTGCTGCTCCTCCTCTGCTTTCGCGAGATCAGATCGAAGCTTTTCTAGACGCTTTTCTGTACGTGCAATTTCTTCTTCATAGCCCGATATAGTGAGGCTGAGATCGTCCATTGTTCGAACATTGACATCCCCATGCGTGGGCAAAACGAATTAGAAGGACGGTCAGAAGTCGGAGGATCCGGAGGTTAGGGTAACGGACCGAGCCGTTAGGGCTTATCCGTCCCGTGACGTGTTGGGGAATCAATCCATCGTACTTGAAATCTAGTCGGCGCCTCGTGTTCTCACCAAAGCAAGACTATGGTAGGCCACTTGAAGCGTATTTCACGCAAAGCTATGCTCACTGCTTACAGGCTTCAACAATGGGCAAACGCTCAGCCATCCGTGCACGCGCCTCCAAAACCAGCTCAACCTCCTCAAATCCAACCCGACACACCCATCCTAAGGCCCAGAATGCCTTCAGCACCACGAAGAAAGATAAGCGAATCATCAAACGTTCCGCTCTCATCTCACGCATCGAGAAGTCCAAGGCTCAGCCTAAGAAGCGAAGACGACCCTCGAAGAAACTGGTTGCCGACCTCGAGTCTCTTGCTGCGGCCTTGCCAGATGCACCGCCTCGGGATGACCAAGTCACGGAAACAGGCATAGCCCGAATAAGGCATCGAAGTTTGAAGAGTAAGCCGGGCGCAATGAAAAAGAGAGAGAAAATCACCGGCATGGAGAAGGATCGCTTCAATCGGAACATGGCACAGATGGCCGCCGTCCAGAGCCCTGCTTCAGGACAGATAGAAACAAGCCAGAGCACATTGACCGGTGCTGATGGTCAGAGCCGCAGCAAATGGGCCGCTTTGAGGAGTCACATTCAACAGACCATGGATCATCGCCCAGAGTCATGATGTACGCCTGAACCATGTAGCAGGCCAGTGGTCTGAAGAGGGTAGGAAAATTTGAACCCAACACCCTCAGATCCGATCGTCTGGGTCCTTCAGCGCTATGTGAAGCATGCCAGTGTGGCTCCAGCTGCTATCGCGCAGCCGCTACTTCGGAGATTTTCCTACATGTGGCAAGACCCGGCTGCAGATCGTCCCAGAGAAAGCCCAACTCCATGCACGATCGATGTCAGCATTGCGCCAGACTTCTTTTGACGGAATTCTCCTTGATGACCAGAAGATGCACGACCTCAGTGGCTTGCTCGATGTTCTAGCTCTCTACGGTCTTCCCCCGGTCCTTGCCAGTGTTAAAGATCATGCAGAAGAGAAAGATGTCGTTGTGATACTTTGCAAACGTTCGTCGCGCACGTGCTTACCCAATTGGCGTGCCCTAGAATGTGGGTCTTTTGTTGAAAGATTATCTGACGATAGAGCGATCTCCTGCTATCATGCTTACGGGGTCGATGTGGACGCTATTCCAGTAATTTCAGCCAAAACCTGTCGAATGGAAATAGTGGCTACCAATTGCAAGCGCAAGCCATCCGCGAGAGCCAAACGGAGCAGCTTCCGCCGAATGTGTTGCGGCTCAGCGCTGTGCTGATCACTTCCTCCAGCCGCTGGCCCCCAATTCTTCCATCTGCCATGAACCCTTCTTCTAGTGCTACTGCAATGCCTTCCCGTTCATTCAGTATGTCAACTCATTTGATAATGCCCCAGCAACTGAGCGGTACATGTACGCAAGTATGCTGGTTCGCTTTTCTAAAGGACGGGGCTGGTCTTTTTTGCACCGTCCCTTTTGGCCCCTGCAGCCGCAGGACTCGCGCAGACTCAACTTTCATCGTACTCTTGTGCTATCATTGGATACCGACCTTGTACAAGACTTACATGTGCCGCATACGTGATGCGTACGATTGAGCCTTGGCTTCGTGGCTCGCCCTGGCCTTGCGAAGTAGCCCAAAGGGGCTGTGCTGAAAAATGGCGGCTGACGTGAAGAACGACCACTGCTCGTCGACTCAGCCTAAATCATTGAAGCAGTCTTTCACCACAGGCATCAAATAGCTGCCTGTCGACGGACACTTGTCATTCGAGTCTCGCAGTACAAGATCTCTATTAGCCGGTCCACCTTCGTTCTTCTCGGTATTGGCGTTCCCAAAATGTCAACCCAAACGGTCACCTTCTGCCCCCAATCTCTGCCACAAAACTACTATATGAGCACAGACGAGCTCATAGTACCATTTCTCCGGAGTCTCTCCGGGTTACAACCATCTTTCAAGTAACAAGAAATATACATACCACCACCACGCCAGAGCAGCCTTTATCTTGTCACCATGACAACACAATCAACTTCTGTCCTTGTCGATGGCACTTCGTCTGCAATACCAACATCTCGGGCGACGTCAGTCGATGGCGAGGAGGACCCAACTGAATCAAACGCTACAGCAGAACGTCATCTTGAGCACTTATCTCTACCGACAATTCGAGTCCAACATCATTGGCCTACGGCCGCATCTTTCAGTTCAAGTCTGGATAGACTGGATGGAGATATTAATGACGTTCGTTCTGAGCAACCCATCCGGGAACAACACAGAGATGGGAGCGTGGATGCATTGGCTACTCAGCTTGACGGCACGGATGACCACTCGAGCCAATCCCCATCGCAGAACGTCAACTCATCTGTATCTCCAATGCCGAGCAATGAGGGAGGCACAAACCGACAAGAAGCTCTCACTCACCACCAAGCCCTCCGCGAAGGCCATACGGATCACCTGAACGATAATCCAGCGATAATTGCACTACAGCCCCTACCCAGCCACGCTGATGCTTCAATTCCTTATCTGCCACAAGCCTCAACCACTCCCCAGGAATCATCTCCCCAAGCTAGCCGACGACCCTCCACCAGTACCCACACTACTCCGTCCAATAATCATGCCCATCACGACCACCCCCACCATCCCCGTCGCCGCCGCCGTCTCCTCCGCTGGCTTCAACGCCGTGTCGATCATCCCCTCCCATGGAACCTAAGCCTGCGTCGACGAACAGAGAATGTCAGGCGGAGGATCCTGGATGTGGAGCGTCTTCTGCCGTAGGAACCGAGTCTGGCACACCATCCACTTTACCACCATCATATACCTTTATACTGCTCAAGCTTACGGCTGTGCTTCCAAGTCACAGAATGTCAGGGTTCTGCCCAGGCACAAGTATCTATCCAGTATTATCTCGCTGTCCTGGCCATCACCTCCTACGACTTTCTCAAATACTGACTGAAGCTGCGAGTTCGAGGTTGTGGCTTGGCGAGGAGATCAGCCCTGATGGGTGAGATGCAGTAAACCTCCTTAAGGTATCGTTATTCCAAAGCATGCATGTGGAGGATATTGTAATGGCGAACGACTGGCGAATGAGGTTGAGGGTGTTGTCTCCTGTCCTTTGTTCATCCCGTGATATAGGCTGGGGATATGATAGTCGTTAGATCGAGGAACAATGTATGGGCTTAAAGTCGAAGGGGTGGATGGAGTGGGATGATGGAAACAGGAAATGGAGGCAAGCGATGCAAGCGAGGCGAGCGGAGGTCGAAGCTATGTAGGTAAAAACAATGTGAAAAGGGGTCACTTTTACAACGTAACTGCTACACTCCTGATGATCCGCATCCCAATGTATGTCGAAGCGAAATGGACCAAGTCCCGCTCAGGTCACGTCCAATGATGCCAGGTAGTCTGCTTCATTCACGCTCAAACTCGCAATCTGACTTGTCCTGACAGTCAAAACCAAGTGCGTTCAGATGCCTGTTCCTCAATCCCTTCTTGCTTGCTTGCAATATAGTGTGAACTGTGAGGTGATCCAGTACATACGGCCACAGACGGTGTAAAGCATGGATACCCGTCCGCTCATCCTGAATTAAGCCACCGATCGGGAGATTAGTACTCAGGTCGGTGACGACTGGGGAATCCCTCCTGCCGTATGTTTTTTGCATTTTTTCCAATCATCTCAACGATTTGATCTTTTTGCGCAATATGGATTTGAGTGCGCAGTATAGTGATACGGCGTTGGTAACTAATGCACTGGAGGTTGGATAGATTGAAGTGTTGTTATTTTTGAATAGAGGGTATAGTATTGGTTATTGTTCTACCATGAATTCTCCTTCCCTAAATATTTCGGTAAAAAGCAATATTTATAGACGTTGTAGTCAAAGCCTTTATAAGGAATCAACAAAATACCCAGTTGCTTCAAAGTTGATCTTCAAATTCGTTCGGCTTTTTAGCCGGGGCGTTTGCGTAAAGAAAAAACTCAGCAGCTTTCAGAACCACTGTTAAATTTCCATCTACACCATTTCGCCTGCGCCGCTCAGCTCCTTATAGTTTACTAGACAATATACGGCGGTCGGTCCTATTGGCTTGCTCGCCGACTATTACCATCATATTGCCCGTTCCGCCGTCCTTTTTACTTTCATCTGATTCATCCCACCCGCCGGCTGAAGCTGGCCACGAGCAGATATATTATGACAAAAGCCTTTTTCTTATCAATAGCAGGATACCGTGACGTTCGGAAACGTCGATGGTATATGACAGCTGTAGCTTCGTGTCTCTGACATTACTTAATGGCGCTGATCACGTAGCTGTGCCTAATCAGGCTTAGTTCCAAGAATCCTTGGCTACACGTCTTGTAAATTAGCTTCTTAGATCATCGATCATCATCACGAGTTATCATCATGATGCCTCAACCTCACATACCTCCTCCTTCCTCAGGCTTTCGCTTTGCTTAAAAGATCATTGTAAGGCTGCCATTTTCTGATATGGAACATTTGAGCTAAGTGCGACAAGAACCAATTAGAAATATCTGGTGAAGTTACCTCTTATCTCTACGACTAAAGCCAAGTGGGTAGGAGCTAAGGAGAGATCCGTCGTAACGAGAAGAAGAGAATAGAGCAACAGAGGTTTTACTATGGAAGGAGCGTAATTTTACTCTGCACGTTCACTTTCGCCCTATCAACCCTTCTGCTTATCCTCAATTCTCCATCATCCATTACTTCCTCCATTCAATCCCCTGATCATCAAATCCTTAGTCAGCTCCGAACCAACATGGACCGTCAAGTCAGATTTCATTCAAATCTCTTCATTACCGCCTCCGTGGTGGGTGTCCCCTGGATCTTCGATACAATGGCATTCGTGGTTGGACTTTGCGCCGGGAGGGCAGACAATAATGTAACCTTTGTCGCAGTAATCGTCATGGGGCTCATCACCGCGAGTGTGAGCACCGTTGCCTCCTACATTATCAGGGATCGTCGTGATCAGCTGTTGGTCTTGAATGTTTTGGTTGCTTTTAGGAGAGATGGGAGGAAGGAGGAGCAGTCGTGATATCGAGGCAGCAATTGCAACAGGTCAGAAGCTCACCGATATGAACGTTCGAAGGACAGCTGCCCTTACAGCACTTCTTCTTGTAACCGGTAACGCACGTTGCTCCATCATCGCTACCACTCTTGTCGCATTCGACCCAGCCGTTCGAAGTATCACATGAACCTGCGCAGAACGGAGCAGTCCCGTCCCAGTAGCAGTTTGCCATGGTATGGGAGCCTAGCCCATGGAGCTTGACCTGGTCGCTGGTCACATCGATCGCTGTGGAGCAAAAGACAGATAACATCAGCATACAAACGATCGCACGCGGTAACTTTACTCGTGGTGCGAATACATACTGAAGCTGCGAGCGCTGGCTAGTGCTGCCAAATCCAGTGGCGCATGGAGGAAGAGCAAATGCATAGTCTTTGGCTTTGTGGTTGGATTTGTGGCTGAGGTTGGTACTGGCTATCTCTGATTCTGAGAACTGGGATGGAAGAATGGTCTCTCATGGAAGGGGTTGACAGAGGTTATATGTCTTTTCTCGAGAGCCCCAAGACACCTTTGCAACGATCGAGATGACTCCTGTCGCTTCCATTGATCACCGAAGGAGACATGGTTGGCGATCGCCGATCCTCTGTGGGCCATGCCCCAATATGGGAAATGCAGTATGGGCTCCCCTCCCTCTCAACCAAGGCACCAGCATTGGCGTCAAACCTGACGACCATATTATCCTTTCTTGGAACCTTTCTGGCCGTCCGCATCATAATGGCATGCTTGATATCACCGCTTCGAACTTTGGCTGGAGCGCCCATTCCCAGGCCAAATCCAGTACAGGCAGCTTCCTACCACATTCGTTCGCGCACACAACGTACTTCATATTATCACCATCGGGGCACAAGCGAAGGAATCAGATGCAGTCTCCCTGGTGCGTGAACCCGCTAGCAGGATCCAAATTAGGGTTAGGCTAGAAGTACAAGAAGGAAACGCCCCGGGAGAGAGCCTGCCTGCACGCACAATACACCTTACCCCCGTCACATGTGCCCAGTGTAGTTCCCCATTCGACAAGCTCTGAGCCCCATGGGTCGAACTCATGACAATCATGTCCCCAACACGAAAAATGCAGCCACGACAATGCAGCTCGAGAAGTAGATAAAGCCAAGCTGCGGATACGAAGGTTGTGCTGCATGATACATCTCGTTTAAATCTATGCTCCGTGGAGTTGATTTGGTACCTAACAGAAGGTCTGGTCCGACTCTCATCTCTTCGGGTCCTACAGTCGATGTTGACGGTCATGTCCTGGTCGTCATCGAGACGAGACGGCTCAGAGCAGACATCACGAGAGTCACAATCATATAGACCTGTTGAGCAAAAATACGTGGAAGCGAATCGCTCGGCGACGTGAGTTCACCGATGAGCAGCAAAGGCTGTTGTGGATCGCCATCTCAAAACCCGACACTTGACAAGACGGAATTAGGCCAATAGAAATCGTGGAACTCCTCTACTTGAGAGTTAACGAATCCACCAATACCTTCGAGGGGTCGTTAGAGCTGTCAAAGCTGTCAAACTCACATAAGCGGCCCGCGGAATGCAGGTCGGACTTCCAAACTCCTCGATGTGGAGACATTTAGGTCTCTCCCATGCATGCCACGCCCCCTTCACAACATCCCCGCAAAGAAAGGACATACAAGTACTATTGACGTAAAGTTATGGAGTAACCCCGCGCTCGGAAGTCTCGCTTCGGTTCGCCTATCGAGACTCCTTCATCGAGCGTCTGGCCGCTTCATCGTAGGGCGATCATTACTGCAGATCTTCCACCAAATAATCTTAGCTTTCGCAAAACCTTCTTGAAAGGCCATGTATGGGCACGATTCTGGATGTCATCTGCGGGATAATTGATGGCCCCACCTGTGCTACGCCTATACCTTCCGAATATGTTGAAAAGATTCCAAATGGAGAACACCCTGACCCCCCTATATATAAGGCTGACTGGCGCACGGGCTCGAAGTGCTTGCATCTCAGGAGCGGAGACGTGCGGCAAAGTTCGAGGATCAGCAAAAGCCTGCATTCGGGGCCGTTCCCCCCCCGTGCATTTTCCCAACTCAGCATGCATACGAGGAAAGTGACCTTTCCTTCGGTATTCATTGTCTTGCATTATAAGCGAACTGGTTCGACTGGTGTCCGCTTCATACCTCGAAACCCGAGTGCATGCACACGAGGAAGATGATCTTTCCGTCTATGTTCAACTCTATCCCTTTCGTTGTTAGTAAATTGTTCCGGGATTGGGGCGGAGGTACCTCCACGGGGACTCGATTTCGCAGCGGAAGGGATAAGCAAAGCGTGTTGACTCGTGCTCGCTTCATGCCGGAGTCTTCCAAGCTGGAGTGCATTTTATGGATTCGGCGTGCATACGAGGGTGATGATCTTTCTTCCTCCTATGTTCTGCTCACCCCCTTCCGTTATGAGTAGATCGGTCCGAAATTGCCGCGGAGATTCTTCCGCAGGGATCCAACCCGAATACCAGAATTTTGAGAAGACGGAGTGCATTTCCCTGACTGAACGTGCATACGACGAGGACGGTCTTTCCTTTTATGTTCTGCTCGGCTAATAGAATCTCTTGACTCATACCCGCTTTACGCCAGACTCGAAGATGAAGCAGACAAAGCGTCGTGTACAGCAGATGAGCCATGTACTATGAGGTATTCCGAACCGAATGCGCGACAAATCAACAGACCGATGATGCTACGTGCAGTCTGTGTCAGAGGACTACTAAAGGAGCCAGCGCCCCATTTACACGTCTTGTTCGTCCCATCGACTAAGTCTTCGAAAAGCTCTGAGAGCCAAACGTGGTCGACATCACAGTCTCAGTATACTGCTCTCCAGCATGAAGATCTCTAACGTTCTGTCTCTCTTTTCCCTAGCCCTTACCGCATTCGCGGCGCCTGCTGCAAAGGAGGAAAGGTATAATCCTCATCACACCTGCCTGCTTCGCCAAAATCTCTGATGCCGTCTTTCTCAACCAGAGACTTCCAAATGAAGATCAGACCGGTCGAACATGATCCCCGCCCAGTACGTGAGCCGGAACTCCATAACCATATCCAACCTCTCTGCCGAGCGTCAAATGATAGGTCAACGTCCGCTTTACATTCCGCAACCCCTACAGTATCAAGCTTGATAAGGCTTCCGCTAGCAGGTGTATTGGAGCTGCTAACGATCGGATGCGTCATTATAGAACATTGCAGTCTAAGTCTTGATGACTGCTGCTCCGAATGCCGATACTATCCGGAGTTCAGAACAACTCTGTGTGTCTAGCAAGATCTTTGTTGTCCGTGGGGAATGGACATGTGTTGAGAGCCTTGAGATGTTTCCTCGTCTGTAGGCGTACTGCTGTAGCTGTCAACAAGCGTAACCGCAACCATTACCATAACTGCATTATTAAGATCCCCATACTCACCCTGCTTCGAGCTCAATGATTAACTTGGCTTTTTCCCCCGTGGCGGCGTGGCCATTGGAAATTCATCTCCGCTCATTCGCCGAGCGGGCCGGGCCAAGAGTAGAGTTATGGAGAGCAGGACTAGTACGACGGAGATGTAGTGCAGTATAATGCGAGCAGCGTGCGGATACCCTACTTGACGCCAATGCTCGATGCTGAATTGCCAATATAGGGGTAAGCCCTACAGGAAAGGGGCTTATAATAAGAAAGACTAGATTTGACCCCAGCATGCCCTTTTCTGAAAGGGGCGGAATAACCCCTCACCCACCAGCCCACCATAAGAGTAGGCTCTGCGGGCTGTTCTTGAGCTCATCTCCTCTATCAATTCATTTGAACCTTGTTGGTTCAGGGTATAGGTATGCACTCCTTTTCTCTGTTTGTTTGATATTAGCTTGGCAGTACGACCTTAAAGCGGACTTTTGGTTGCTTGACACCGTCTTACATTGCCTTGATTTATAACCCTGCTGGAGCATGGCACAGCATTGATCCTTACGTGACAAAGTCGTGAAAAAGAGATTCGTTTTGCTGTGATTTTGCAACTGCGGAAACACTTCATTATCCTACACAAGTATGCATCAATCATTTCTATCGAACATTTCCCAAACCTGTTCAACGACCAAATATCAATTTCCCTATCTACGCTTTCCCTTCTTCTCGCTTGACCCTTTCCGCCTCCAAATTTCTGCGACCGTAGCTGTTCATTAGAGCCTTCTAGCTTTCAATGTAAGCTTTCGCTTCGCATTCCCATCCCTTCCCACTCGCGCTGCAACTCCATGAAATTTTTATCCCATGATTTGTATACAATGTCAGCGGTGCTGCCGTCTTCCAAGCTCCGTTCTTTCTCGGCATCGCCCCATATGAGGAAGAAAAAGTGGGTTTTCTCAGCCGGTTCGGTGGCAGGAATGGGAGCGTTAGTGATGCCGGCTTGTAGGGTGGAACCCCATCGACGAGAAAAATCAAGGGGAGCACGTGGTTGACGACTGGTCCCTCTGGATTGGCTGTGCTTGAGATAGATGTCTAGTTTGTCAAACTGCGAGGCGGGGGCTTGATGGTAGGTGGGGTCGAGATTGGGTGTGTGTTATCCATGTGGGAAGTTCGCAAGATAGTTCTCGATGATTTGGAATAGATGGGTAGAGCGAGCGGTATAATGGAATATTCATGGCTATAAAGGGGCTGCGAAGTCGGGTAGATATATTTGCTAGAGGCGAGGATGGAAGGAGTTCATTCAAGGATTCAGATTAGCTGAGTTCTGGAGGAGGGTGTTCGAACCACCTTAAAGAGCTATCAATGTGGTATTCTGGCTGGAAGGAAAATTTATTATTGTCATCTTTACCTATGAAAATGAAGAGACAACCTGCGAGCTCGCGAGTCTGTCCCCACAGGATATAGCTGCGAGCGAGGCGGCTCTTTCGATCATGTATACCTCATCAACAAGGTTGGTGGACATGTGGCACTATTCATCGCAAGTTCCACAGTTGACTGATTTCCCATATAATCACAGACCAAAGCGCGAGATATCATCTTTCCGTTGAAACTCGCGAATCCGTGATCAGTGGCTCTGATCCTCGTTACTCCGACCGACAGAGAGCCTTGTGGCCGGTATTTGACCCTAAAGCCGCTTACGACGCCATCGACAGATTCTGTGGCCAAGGCCTACTTGCGGACCCTACGTTTGTCGATAATACCGGCGGATTCAGTCAGTAAGGAGACTGGCCCGAAGGTCTCGCGAAAGGTGGAAGCCGCCGGTCTTTATCTATGTCTCCTTTCTTTCACAGAGCGAATTTTGCGGGGCGGATATACCGGAGAATCAGGCTTTCAAGACTGCTGGGGAATTTTGTCTGAAAAAGTTAAAGACGGTCGTAGATGGTGTGGATAGGGATTCACAGAAATAGGGAGGATATTTGATCGAATCGGTAAGTCTTCTTGTCTACCCTACAACCCTGCATGAGGTTTTCAAAGAGTTGAGATTAATAGAGAGATTAAGGTGCCAATGGATTGAAACAATGGTTTCTTCGTGCTATTCCATTAGGCCAATGAGGATGATCCCATAAGGTAGTTAATTCGTCACGCTTAAGTTTTATCGTCAAACAACACAGTTACATGAACTCTGAGCTACCGTACGCGGAGACTAATTTATTCTTATGCACGAGAATATGTACGAACTCTCATTGACTACATGAGTTCCCTCGAACAGCAACATCCTCTCGAAGGTCGGTACAGGTCATTTCGTTTCTGAAAGTCGATCTCTACAGACAAGCATGCAACGGATCAGAAGCCAGACAACTGTACACAAACTCTGAACTACCTTTGATAGGGTGTATGTCTTGTACCTTGCGTTTTTATCTACGCTTTACCATCCCTTGCATTCTCACCCTCCCCGTCAGAAAGTTTCTTCGCCCAACATACCATTAGCACAGCAGCTGAGTACCACAACCTTCTACATCCAGTATCACATTAAGCACTTTCATCGAAATCCTGCTGGGAACTTCCACATATCAGAGATTCATTGAACAGGTCTCTCATATCCTCACTTTTGGTCTGCCCACGCTTCTCACCGCCCCTTCATAGGTGATATCCATTAATAAGATCAACCTCAGTCACCATCACAAAACCACGCAGCGAACCCCCAAACCAGACTCCTACGACATCTAACACATCTTCATCGCAGACATCCGTCCTCATGATGCATACGAATCCTAGACCTTCCATCCTTTCTACTACTACATAAGACAGCTACACTCAGCTCTCCAGGAACCAACCAAACTCAACAAGTTACCAAGGCTCCTTGCGAAAACATCGAAGCTGCCATCGACCAACTTAAAGCAATGCACCCCACCTTCTTGGCTTTCTCCCCGCCGTCAAAGATCGAATGCCCTTGTTCTTCTTTCCCCATCCCAAGACATCCCGGATGTCGAATTGTCCGGCTGCATCCTGCGTGGTGAGACTTACTGCGCATGATGCAGTGTTTCATTATACGTTCGTTGGATTCCGCGTCTACTTTGGCGAGAAGCTCCTTCTCCTCGTGCCTTTTTCCTGCTTTGGATACGCAGCGTGAAAGCCGGAGAGTGTTAGGTAACGTGTGGGTTTCCGGGACTACCATAAGGAAAGGGTGGATTGCAACATATAAGGGAGACTCAGATCGGTTTAGAGATTTCGGGCTGGATCATGTGGTGTGCTGACGATGTAGGAAAAGTTTGAACGGAGAAGGTAGGGTTGCATATAGGTTCTCGATTGATGTGGTCCTTTATGTAGGTTGAGAGGTATGGATGGGATGATTGTGCTCCCTTAAGCCGTCGTCGTAGGGTTTGATTTATTCAGGGTAGGTGCGTCGTCGATTGGATTCCCAACGATACAATGATGTCCTTACTCGGTTTGCAGAGCTACGTGGGGGGACTGGACTGAGTCATATGACAACCACACGAAAGCGATCGTGCAGTCCCTACGAGTCCAATATAGTTCGATAAACCCTGAGATTCGACTGTAATCAATACAGCTATACTTGCTAACTCTTTAAGCTATTATATCTGCTGACTCGACCGATAAGCTCATAGAAGAGTAGCTATACAAGCTATTTGAGTGTGGAAGAGGGACCGAGACCGCCAAACCATTTTGGTAGCGCTGTCTCTTCACTCATTGCCTCCCTGCTGGAGCTGGGAAGCTCTAGCAAACCGGTGAACCCGGTGATGAGATGTTTAGTGTATTCTGATCGGAAACGGACCTAGCTCAACCACCGTTTATCCTGAATGCATCCTGTTCCGACAACAACGTCAAGCCTGCCAATCACGACTGTACCATGCCAACGCCGCCGTGCCGCTTTCTGACCAAGATCTTCGCCCAGGGGTTCGGGCCCAAGAACTCATCAATCACCAGATTGGGTGGCCTGGCAGTCGTGCCATGCGGGAAGCGGAAATCGTACTTGGACAGCAAGTGCGCGAGCAGCAGTTTCAGCTCCATGGAAGCGAAGAACCTCCCCGGACAAGCGTAACGGCCCGCGCCGAAGTTCATGTTGGTGCCGTCGGCGCTGGCGAAATCGTGTTTGTGGCCGTCGGCGGAACTGGCCTGGCGCGCCCGGTAGTATCGGAGACCGTCAAAAGTCTCGGGGTCGGGGGTCACGTCGGGATCGAAGAGGATGTCTCGGGATGCAACGCTGAAATGTGTGCCAGCTGGGATATGGACACCGGTTGACAGGGTCAGCGGCGTAAGCGCGATACGATTGAAGGATACTGCAGGCGTTAGTCTTGGGGGTCTCAACTCGCTGACTTGGGGAATCACTGACAGAGGGTGGGTGGAGAGAAGCGCTGAGATTCCTTCAAGAAGCTGTCGAGCTTGTGAAGCTTCTTGTGCGTGCCCTTCTGCCAGCCACCGTCCTGTTGAAGCACCTCCTCGATTTCTCCGCGTAACTCGTCGACGTACTCCGGATGCTCACAGAGGTCGTAGATTGCGTGAGTAATTGCCGCACTGGTCGTGTGTATGCCGGCCAAGTTGACCATGAGTTGGAGATGAGCCAAACGCTCCGGTTCAAGATCCTCGCCTTGGGCGCCCTCGATCATGTATTGGAGGAGATCCGGTGGTCTGTCGGATTGTCCATCGGGGGATGATCGATGCCTCATCCGTTCGTTGATGATGGGCACAAGGATCCTCTTCGCTCGTCGGAGGCACAGGTGGGTAATCCAAGATGAAGGGGAAAGATAGGCGATCCACTCGTGAATTGCACGTGGGAATAGGCGCAGTACTAGCACTGTGATGAAGATGTTTTCCGTGTATTTGATGCAAGTCGAAAGCCAGTGTCTGTTCCGACAAAGCTGGGTCCCGGACATGGCACGAGTCGTGACGCCTGCGACAATGTGCAGAAGGACGTGGTTGATGTTGAATGGTGTCCACATATCTAAACGCGGTCCAATTAGGTCAGGGCTGTTACTAAAAGGCTTGCACAGGAGACGAGCAAAGCTCCATCATACCTTGACTGGCAGGAAGTTCCTTCTCGGTGGAGTACTCAATCTCATCCAGCGAGCTTGCCACAAAATCTTGGAGATTTGGTGTTAAACGATGACGCAGCACCTTTGCTTGAAGGTCGCTTTTTAGAAGGACGTCGGTCGTCGTACTCTTGCCATAGAGATTCTGTAGGTAATGAAAGGTTGAGCTCGCTGTGCACTCAGGCGACGGGCCATGAGGATACTGACATGGACCTGCAAATGCCGTAGACTCAATCGGTACTCTGGCAGCGAGCGAAGCTCCTCGACAAACACTCTGGGGATAATCAATACCAGCGAGTCTAGTCGGATTATTTTGAACATTTGGTTCTTGAACTGCTTGTTCCATCAGTCAAGCATGAACGTTGTCAATGGAAGCAGACCATGTCTGCGCAGGCTCATACCTTTTTGTACCCAGCACTGAGGTGAAGCATAGAAGAGCCCTTGAACCTCAGGCCCGTAAGAAAGTAGGGTTCGAAGGGCCACCGGCTGGCGATGGGAGCTCTCACGCCCCCGGTGGTACTTTCGTAGTCGCGAAGAAGCAGAAGACTCAAGGCGGCCAGTAAGACAAGCAGCCACCGGGCGGACCAGGCGGCTTGGTAAGCATGCGATGCTACTTTCAAGAGGAGTTCCATAAGGGACCCTGCTACTTCCATGTTGGATTCCGTGAACCCAAGGCTCGTGGAGATGAGGTGTGAATAAGTCACTGATGAGATGGGAGTCGAAGGGCCAGAAGCATCGTACCTTGCAAGTGAGAATTGGATCATGCACAAGGCTGAGGGGCGTAGTACCGTACAGTAAGCAAACACTGCATGTACCTTACGTTCGTTTCACGCTTGGCACATCAGGCTAAGGTAGGATCAGCGATCAGCGGCTGACTGCGTCTGAGGCGCATATTAATATGCACAATAATCGCCTATCTGAATGCAAATCACGTCTCAGCCTCGTCCCCAGTATTTGGAAATCCCCCGATCCCTGCAGACAATCCCCCGATGCCCGTAAGCACATGTCATCTCTCAACCTATCATAATCTGGCTTCAGACGGATGGTGTGGTGGGTGCACTGACCGCCTTGTTAGACGCCGGACACGATGACGTCATCGATCTCAAATGCACGCAGTTCAGTCCCGGATTGAGCTCGGTCACTTGCTTCTTGGACAACTCGCGAGAACATGGGCCCTCGGCTCTGGATGTTGACTTCAAAGGGTTTGTGTTTCATAATAAGACCACCTAGACATGCAAGGTCAGTCATGCCTCTTTACCCGGATGATGTACCGTACCGCTCTTTGCACTCATGTCTAGACTACATCCGGCTTTCTTCCGGATATCGAATGCCCACAAGATCCGGCTGATCACAATATAGAGCGATTGCTCTGCCAAATGAATCCCTGGACAGAGGCGACGTCCGAAACCGTAGTTGAAGTGATCCCGATGGATATAATCCGGCTGGATTGCCGAACTTGCAGAATCTAAATGATGGCCCTTAAAGCGCTCAGGCTCGAAGACATCCGGATTGGGATACAGCTCTTCGTCCTGATGCAACGCCGTCAAGTTCGGTATCACTGCCGCTCCCTTGGGAATCAATCGACCGCGATAGAAGTCGTCTTTGGTGGTCGCATGCGGAACTCCTGTTGCAAATTCATCTCAGCATATGTCTCCAAGCCGAGCTTTGTCTTCGTCGTGCCTCTGCCTACGTACCTAATCCACCAATACCACAGCATCGATGTAATTCTTTGATGAGACTCGCTGTGTACGGCAGAAGGCTCTTGTCCTCCCACGTGGGAAGCCTGTTGGGTCCCACTACCTGATCGAGTTCTGTGTGGAGGGATGAGCCAAGAACAACAGAACAGTTGCACCGTCATACCGAGGTGAGCCTTTTCGGCAACTTCAGGATGAAGAGCTATAATCTTGAAGAACGACTGCAGGATGCTGCTGGTCGTATGGCCGCCGCCAGCGATGATCATAGCCAGGATGTCGACAGCTGCTGAGTCATCGATGCCGTCTTGTTCTTGGACCTTCCACGTTTCAGTAATGCTGCCATGCCCGGGTAAGAAAACTCAACTTCATGAAGGTGCTTTCCGAAGCAATCAGGGGCTGTTCCCTTCCGGATGGCATCTTTCAATGCATCGAAAAAGGCGAAATGAAGCCGCATTTCTCGTTTTCGAAGCTTCATTGCATACCCATACCCAGGTTGAAGTCGTGAGGGTAACCGTTGAAGTATACTAATATAATCGATGAGTAGCGAGCCTGGTTGCAAATCTGTATCACGTCATCATGGGTCGCCAGCTAATTAGTCCATGACTGCTCACGCTGAAGCATCAGCAACCATATATCGAAAAGTTCGACCGTAATCGGATGATCGGGGGTCTTCAGCCTTATTCCGTACACTGCGGAAAATATGACACTCAGGGAGTATCTGTCGATGTCTTTATAAAAGCTTTCTGGGTGATTGTGCAGATCAAGGAGTAGGCTTCGCGACTCGAATTCCTGATAGGTTCGCAACTGCGTCGCTCTCTGCGGGCTGAGAAGGTTCTGATAAAGCTTGCGCAGGTACCGGAACTGAGGGCCAGCGGAGATTATTGGTAGACGCCATGGCCAGATACTACTTCGAAAGCTATTTGGCTCGGGCCTTGAAGAGTATGTACTGCCTCTCTAGATGTAAATCAGTTGTTGATCACCGCAAGAATTGGAGAAGCGCTTACATCGACAAGCAGCTCCTTGGCCACCTGAGGCTTGTTGACGATGAGAATTGGATAACGTGCTGCCCACACCATACATGTGTTACCCCATACGCGGGACATCCCCATCAACTCGCGGTCGGGAGAGTGTTGCAAGCGTTTCAACGTGAAGATATTGCCAAAAATGCCCAAAGGGGATGGGCCGTCAGGGTATCTTTCATCGCTGGTACCGAGTATCAATTTCAACAGCCACCGAAGAAATCCTAGGAGGCAAAGAACACCGCTCAAGGCTGTGAGATCAGTCATGGCTCGATAGGTGGTGTAGGCAGCGCTTCTTGCTTGGCTTACACGTAATCAAGCTGGGATGAAGAATAAGCGGTGGAGATCGGGCATCAAATTGAGCAACGCTCCATGATATATACTCCTGAATCCCTTAACACATGCTGCATCGTGTCTCTTGACACCATCTGAAGCTGACAACGGCCCAATAACAACCCGCCTCTAAGTGATTGACTCAGCCATCGCTGACGGGTGGCATGGACTTGTCACTGGCAGCAGAAACGACACTGATCACACCATCTCCATGGCGCTGCCCAGCATGCGATACGAAACATGTGTGGATTGATCATGGACCATGTTGCTACCCGCATACCTTTCCTCTCGCATGTTTCACGGGGAAGCAGGCTGAGCCGTACGGACGGCGAACATTAGATAATAGCTGTTCTCCTACTCCTCGTAGCTTGAGCATACACCTTTGCAAGTCTCTTCCGTTGTTCGTCGGGCCTTATGGCTAATGGCCTTCAAGCACCCATCAAGAGATTTGCATGAAAGTTCTGGCGAATAGAACACTAACCAATTTGACAAGTTCGCACATAGCTGTGCTGGCTGAGAGATAGGAGAGACTGAGCCGGAGGTAAGATGAGGTCGGCAGGATGGTAGAAGTGCGGCTGCGGCAAAGTCAAGAAACAGCATAGGAGTAAAAAGGACACGAGGGTCTTTGATTGGATGATCTTAGCACTGGTACACATACCATAGCCTCCAAGCAGGCTTACTAACGTAAGAAGCTGACAGGAAAGCCTTTGAGCCAAGGGAGGATTTTTCGTGGCCGTCTTTGCCGATCACATCTACCGGCATGCTGGCACTGCCCACGAGTGCGTCTGGTCCGAGCGTACTGCCTGATCGGATCAAGCCGGGCATGTCCGCCCGTGCAAGATTACGCACCATCATGCATAATGCATGTCAGCACAATGTGTCAGATTCGTTATTCTTGGTGCTGACCAAGTCGGAACATTGAATCACGTGGAAGAGATAAGGTAGCCTTATTCAAGATGCAGTCCTTCTAATAGACGAGTCCTCTTTCTTCTTGGATGGGGTCTTGGACGATTCCACTGCTTCAGAAAGGCGGTCTTTGCACGCTTATCTTGCACCTGACATGTCGCTATCTCAAGGCACTTCGTATGACCCTTCTCAGATACCTGCTTTACAGCCACCTCCAGGGGTAGTCCCAAATTTCAATGACCCATACACGCGGGGTCCGATGCTTATTGCTTTGAGTGCAGTCGCCATAGCGATTATGGTTCTGTTCGTAGTTGTCAGGATCTATTGCAAAGTGTGGGTGCAACGCAAGGTTTCATGGGATGATCGTAAGTCGACTCGGTACATCCAGTTAGGTTCGGCACCAGATATGACTGACCTCTTGGGAAGTGACATGTACCATTGCTACTGTAGGGCCTTCTGGCCAGACTTTTCTTCAGGGGACCCGCTGCTGACCCAATTGCCTGGGATAGCTCGGAACAATCGGTTTTTTCATCGGATTGATCTTCTGTTAGTCTGGATGTTTTGGCCCCATTGTCAGGCGATGAGGTTGACTTCTTTTCACAGTGGAAAAAGCTGGTCTTGGGACCCATCAATGGAACTTGCGGGCAGTGGACCTCATCCAGGATTCATTCTTGAAGGTTGGTGAAATCTAAAAGTCCATCGTAGAGGGGAGTCGACGCTGATCTCCAGTGAAAGCCCCTGTACATTCTGGTGAATATTCAACCTCTGGTCTCACTTTTCATGAAGCTGTCGTTCCATATATTTTTCTTCCAGATCTTTAGTCCAAAGCCGGCATTCAAGTGGAGCATCTTGATCGGCGGTCTAATCACAACCGTTTTCTATATTGCAACCACGGTCATCCTCTTCGTTCTATCGACTCCCGGTCCGGGAGTCACTTTCGCGGAACAATTCCAATCTTTCCTTGGCCGAAAGACTTCTCCCGTACTGAACACAACTTTTGCGGTCGGGTACTTCAACATTCTAAGTGATCTTTACCTCCTCATTCTCCCGATCTCGGGAGTCATGGGGTTGAACCTCAAGCGCAAACGAAAGGTTGGAGTGATTTTGATCTTCATGACTGGGCTGCTGTAAGGCGTCGTTGGGTCTGACATGTATAACGAGTACAACTAACAGTGACAGAGCGCTAGCTTCGAGCTCAGCGTCATTATACTACCGCTATGCAGTCGACCACAGCGGCGACACGACTTGGAACCTGATGCCAGCCGCGTATCTCAGGTAAGTCAATCCGTGACCAGACCACGGCTTGGAAATTGAAAAGACTGACCCTTGCAAAGTCTCTTGGAGTTCTCGGTCGGTATCGATTGCTCTTGCATGCCTCTCTGCGCGAGTGCAATGCGTAGACATCTTCCACTCTTCATTTCGTTCAAGTCGTCTTTGACCTCCTTCTGGCGGGCTTGGGGCACTCGCCTCAGCCGTCGGGCAGGTTCAGGATACAGCAGTCACAGTGTGCCCGGATCTCCTTCGAGATATCCATCAAAGCGCGACCCCGGGAACGAGGATGTCGTTCCATTGAAAGACCTCCCACAGCTCTCAATGGGGATCCACCAGATGAAGACGGCGCGTGCCTTTATTTTGGGCGGTAAAACCCGCACCGGGGCTATCATGGATGACGAGGAGACTACACTTACATCGTCAAAGTCTTGATTCAAGAGGATTGGGGGCAGATGGCGTCCTGGAAAGTAACGTTCGCTGAATGGCTCTTGCTGATCTTGCGAGGCGGCTCTGAGTAACGGATCACAGACAGACTAAAATGGGCAAGTGACACCGCCTCACCGCCCTTGGAGAGCGGGCCTCCTGGCACAGCCTCGCTGAATTTATAGCATACGTTTTGCTTGATTTCACCACTCCGTAATGCAGAAACCCTCTCTTGCGAGTACAGTCGTATTCAAAACCCTGAAGTTCCAGGCGGGGTCGGGCTGGGCAATACACATCAAATCCGACTACGAACGAGGAGGTAATAGGCTTATATTATAGCCTTTGTTATGGATCGATTTAAGATGATAATAATAGCTTGATGTTTCTATATGGGTGGAAAGCTCCTCTATAAACAAGCGAATAAGGCTGAGCGCTAGGCCTAATTAGGTAACGAATCCCGCAGGGCTAATAAACCGCGGTTAATAGAGTTTAGTCAGCGTATTAATTAGCCAGTACTATCGGCTAGTACCTCTATATCTACTAAACTTTATATAAATTCTAGATAGTTTAAATAGCTTATAATAAATACTATAAAACGAAAAAATAGTATCGTCTTCGATACGCTTATATTAAACGTTTAAAAATTTTAAAAATATTAAAAATAAAGACGCTAAAAAGTTAAAAAGAAAATAATACTACTAGAAATCGAACCCGGACTATACTAGAGCTCCTAAATAATAAAAAGCGGCTAATAGAACAGCCGAACTAATTTCTTTATCGTTTAAATAGAGGCGGTATATACTACTACTATATTATAGCGCCTAGTAATAGAATTTTCGAATTAGAATCTAATAGATAGTAGTAATACTTTATTAAATATAAAAATAAATATAATTATACTAGATCGAATATATAAAGCGCCGGCGAGATATAATAATTTATAAATATTTTAATTTTAGTCCGGAATTTTATAGAAAGTCTACTAGCAGCGCGGATATTTAAAGCTCCGGTTATTATAATATCGCTAGATTATAATTAGATTATTACTAATAACGAAATCTAGATAAAAAGAAAAAACGTTTTATTATATTTATTAATAAAGTCTATATAATACGTTAAATTTTATAATTTATACCAGCTATTATATTACGGCCTATAACCTTTCTATTTAACTAGATATTAGAAGCGCTAGTATACTTTTCGCCGATTTATAATTCGTTTTATTTCGAACTAGTTAAAATCTTCTTCCGGGAATTCTATTTCGACGGTAGAAAGTTTATTATTAACCGGAAGCCGGTTAAAAAGATAATTACTAATAGGCGCTAGTTCTAATTAAATTATAGAAATAATAGGATAGATTTTTATAGTAGTAGAAAGTTCTAATTTATATACGAGATACCCGATTTTATAAATTATTTTAAACAGACTAGTTTATTAATATAAAAGCTTTCGATTAGTAATATCTAGTAGTATATATTTATAATAAAGTTTTAGAAAAATCTTATTACCTGGTTTAAAGGACTTAACTTTATATAGATTATTATAACGGACTTTAGAAAAAACGGTATTAAAAGCTATTATATCTTTTACTTCTACGCGTTTAATAGGTTTTAAATATTCTATATCTTCCGGCAGTAGGTCCGATAAAATACTAACTATATCTTTAAATTAAAAGCCTAGTACTAGTTTATTAAAGGCTATACTAGTAGCGAAGCTAGTTATATTATTAAACACGAATTATAGAAATAGAATAGCTTTAATCTAATTTTTATCCGGATATTCTATAAATCAAAAATAGAAACTAATTTCTACTATTTAATTAATTCGTTCCGATTATCTATTAGTTTAGAGATAATATACTATAGATACTAGGATTTTTATTTCTAGTTTCTAAAAGATCTGGCGTTAGAAAAATAATATAAATTTACGATCTCTATTACTAATAATAGCTAATAGGATTTTCTAATTATATTTAAATAAAGCCGTAATAACGAGATTCGTCTAATTAACTGCGGAATAAATAATCTATCTAGAAATTAGTAGCATCTTTTTAGTATACTTATATATAATTATTAGTATATAATTTTTTAGTAGAAAACTTTATAGATAATACGAGTATAAAGTCTATTATAATTATATAAAATAGTATTTTCGGAAAAATTAGATTAAAGGAACTATAGAATCTATACCGCTTCGTTTAATTTAACTAGTATTACTAGTAGTACTTTATATATTCCTTAATTTTCTTATATATATTATAAATAAAGATCGATAGGTAAAGTTCTTTATATATATAATAATATCTTTAATAATATCGGTTATAAATTTTACTAATAATTTTGCCTATAAGTTTATCCGAAATATAAAATTAATTTCGGCTATTTCTAGAAATATAGTAAAAGAGTTTATTATATATTTAGAAATTAATATCTAGTACGCGATATTCGTTATTTTTAATATTAGAATCTAGTTTCTAGGTTTATAGTATTATAATAATCTTAGTCTATCGCTTATTATTAGCGTAGCCTTCTTTAATATACTATTTAAATTTATCTATTATTTCGACGAACGTTATATAATATATCGGTATAATAGTATTTGGAACGTACTATAGAATATCTTTTTTATTATTAAACTCGATATTTCTATATAGTATATCTAGGATACCTTTTTTATTTTTAACAGACGTATAAGAAATCTTTATTTTAAATTATAATAAAATATTAGAAATAATATTAGTCTTATCTACTTTATAGCGTAATTTAATATTAAAAGCCGAAAGATATTATAATATACGAATAAGTTTTAGATTCAGCTTATCGGTACTTATTATTTCTAAACGAAATCTATTTCGAAATCGAAATCGCTGCCGAGTAATTAGTATATATAATTACTAGTAGCTTTAATAATAAATCGATAAAATAGTAAATCTTTTTTATTATTTAAATAATTCTAACGACTTTTAATTCGGTAGGCTAATAATTCTATTCGGCGCTATTAAAGTATTTATTTAGAAATATTATTAGCTATATTTTAGTAGATAGGAAATTTTTATCGGGGTTTCCTTTAATATAGTAGATAATTACTATAAAGCTAAATTACTTTAATATATCTAGATCGATATAGAGCTTTTTTATAGAGTCGAAATAATAAAAAAAGATTAATAGTTCGAATACTATTTATAGTACCCGAAATAATTCCTTTTTTTCTAGAATAGAATTATATTTTAACTTTATTAATTAAAGTTTATATTTAAGTCTCTTAAAGTCTCGTCCGAATTCTTTTATAAATAGAATCTTCCTTTTCTATAGAGGTTCGGCGAGCTATATATATCCTATAAATATAAAATATAGCTAGCTAGTTATTCCGAAATAGGTTTCTAGATTCTATAAATATTTAGGAAAAGCTTTTTCCGAAATAGCTTTAATTTTATCTTTTAAAGTAGTTATTACTAGTATATTAACGCGTTATTTAAATAAACGAATTAAAGAATACTCTATAAATAATTTAGAAGGCGTAAAACTTACTTATTTTTTCCGGAATAGAGCGAAAACTTAATCTAGATATTCTAGATATTCTTCTAAACTATATAAAAAGATTATAATATTATTTATATAGGCTTTAGCGAAATTTTTAAACGGGCGAAATAGTTTATCGGTCTAGTACTATATATATAGCAGTAAACCTTTATATCCTATAAATACTACCGAAGCTTATTTCTATTTATAATAAAAAACGATAATAAACTTATAATAATTATAGTATTAGATTCTGAACTAATAAAACTATCCTATAGTATTAATAATAGAAATATAGAAGTCTTTTAATACTAAAGCGTTAATATCCGTTTATAGTAAAAGAAGATAACTATCCGTTTTCGTAATAGCGTTAAAGCTTCGGATATTAACTACTATTCGTTTCTTTTTCGTACTATCTAGGAAAGTCTTCTATACTACGAAAATAGAATATATAAAAGGCGTTAGCTATTCGGAATATTTTATTTTATTTTATTTATAGAATTTATTAAAGGTTTTATTAAATTTAATACGATCTATATAGTTTAGATTATAAATTTTTAAAAGTATAGACTTCGCTTTTTCCTTTAAAAATATTAGTATCTATTTCTTTTTAGAAATATATATTATAGCTCTCTAATCGGTAAATATATTTTAGTATTTTTCGGTAATAGCGGCTAGTTATTATATTACTAGTAGTTTATTATAAACCGTAATACTATTAAGTAAGTAGTATTTTAATTTAGGATTAATAGATATAGTAAAGAAGACTAATTTAACGAATTCGATATTCTTAGCTAGATTCGCGCTAAATCTCGCTAAATTCTCGCTAAAATTTATTTTATTAGCCGGATAAAAGGCGTTCTAATTTATTAGAATATTCTATATACTAACTATATTAGGTAATTCTAGATAATATACAGTCCTATTTTATATAACCGCGGTAGTAATAAATATCGCTATAGCTTTAATAGCTGCCTTTTTTACTAATTTCTTAATAGTATATTTAATAGTATTCTATATTAATTCTACTGTAAGTAGAATTAGATTAAAAACAGCGGTATAGTATCCTTTATACCGATTTTCGATAACTTTTTTAAGCCGAATTCGTTTAGATAAAACTATCGGTAAATAGTTTACGTTATAGATATTTATAAAGCTAAATAAAACGTCGACTATATAGATAAAAGTAATACTATTAGAGCTAAAGTTTATTTTCGGAATTAATTTTAATTTAGATTTAAAAAAAAATTACAGTTTCCGGAAATATTATTTCGATATTATACTAGAACTCGTATAACTTTATTAGATTTTAAAATAATATTACCTTAAACTCTAATAATATACCTAAGATTAAACTCCTTATATATATAGAAGTTAAAGTTAACTTTAAGGTTTTTATAATTACTAAGAATAATTTAATATTTTTAATAATCTAAAATTATTTCTTCCGGAATTAAAATATCTATATCTAGTAGTAGATTAATTTATAGATCTTTAACGATATAGATCTTTTTTATAAATTCTATAATAGCTAAATCGCCCTTTAGATAGAAAATAAAAATAGCGAATTTATTGGTTTAATAGATTTATTTATCTATATTATAAATAGAAATCTTTTTTAATAGTTTTTTAATTTTAATACCTTCTAAAATAAATTTTCTATCGGCTATTAATATTATATATTTTAAATTAGTATATACGTCTTTAGTATTAGATATATCCGAACGGAAAACTAATAAAAGAACAATATAATAGAAATATTTAAAAGCTAAACCAATTTCTATAATCTATTTACTATTTAAAGTAATTACGTAAAGTATAGAAATATTTTCTTTACTAAAAGATTATTTATTAGTAATAAATATTTATAATTCGGCTTTATTACCTTTTATATTCTAGTAAACGATTTTAAAATATTTAAATAATTTATTACGTAACTCGAATAAGGCGTTATATTTCTAATATAAATATAAAACTTTTAACCTAGTATTAATAAAGTTCTAGCTAATTTCTTTATATTTTAACTTTTTATAAGCTCTATTATAGTATTCGACTTCTTCGTTATAAGGTTCGGCGAACCTATTACTATAATATCTATAGACGGGAATCTATTTAATATATTAGATATAAACTTTTTCTATAGTAGGATAATCTTCGCTATATATATCTTTATAAATTTCTATTTAGTAAACTCGTTAAAACAGAGCTAGTAATACTAAATATTAGAAATTTAGACCGAAATAAAGTCTTTTTTAGGACTGGTTATTATAAGGTTTCTAAAATCTATTACTATACGCTAGTATAGAGTTTTACTATATTAAGAAGGAATTTTTTTATAGATTTTCTAATCTATTTATAAATATAAAATAAAGGGAATTCGCGCTATTTTAGATAGGAGGCGCTTCTAGTAGATCCCTTTTAATAAAAGGAAACTAATATTTCTAAAAAGGCTAAAGAATTTACTAAATTATAGAATACTAATATTTATATCCGGAGGAACCGGAACTAAATATTAATTAATATACTAGATTTTCTAATATCGGTTAGAGCCGGAATAGAAATAGATTCTCTATTTATTAACGGCTAAAATTATTAAAAGGTATTTCCCGGGATTACCGGAAATAGTCTTTTTCTATAGCCTAGATTTCAAGCTTATAATTATCTATTAATCGAAAGAATATATTAATAGTAGTCTTTTCCGTTAGTTTAGAAATAAAGATAGTACGAAAAGGAATAGCGAGATCTATTTATATCTATATAATAATTTACCGAGTATTAGTTATTTCGGCGATTTTTATAGCTTAAAACCTAGTCTAGATATATTCGCGAGGTTCGCGATAGTAGTTTATATTTTTAATAGTATATTTTTTTTTATTTAAGATATATATTTTTTTTTCTATCGGTAGTTTAAAGTAAATAATTAAAGCGCTAATCTATATATCGAGGTCTTTTATTAAATATTCTTTTTCTATATTCGAGAGTTTATTAGAGTACTATTATAGAATTATACCGCGAAGATATATCTATAGGTTTTTCTTAACCTTAATATTTAATCTAGTAATATTTTTAACTTATTCGATAAAGATATAGATATCGTAGAAGTAGGTATCTTTATCTATATATTTAATATAAAGCCTAATCTCGGCGGATTTATTATTATAGAAGGAATAGAAGTAGCTAATATCGCCTATAACGAATTTCTCGTATTTATCGATTCTAGTAAAAAATATAGAAAGTTTAGACGGCAGTAAAAACGTTTTCTTCTTCTATTAACTTTATTAGCGAAATTCTATAAGCTCTACCTAGATTATAATATTCTATTTTTCTAATTTTTTAAAAAATTATATTATTATAAAATTAAAGCTACGATTTTATACTATATTTAGTTTCTGGATTATATCCGATTTAAATAAAGTAAAAAGATCCGCTAGAACTTTATCGACCGTATTTTCCTTTTTTTTACTTTTAATAGAGGTTCGATAATTTATAATAGCTTATATATATATAGGGTTATTCCGGAATTCTATAATACTTTCTTTAAAATATTTAATAATAGCTCGCGCTATAGTCCCGCTATCTAACTATTTATTAGACTATCTAGGCGATCGGGATAGCCGGGAAAATAATTTTATTTTAGCGCCTATAGCGTTATCTACTTCGGTTCTAAAGAGTCTAGAATTACTATAATTATTATATACGAAGTTTAATAAATCTAATATATTTTAGTACTAATTAATAATATATCTAGGACCGGTTCTATCTATAAACTCGACGAGCTAGTATTCGAAAAGAATAATACTATCGTCGAGAAATAGAGATAGCTCGTCTATCGCTATTATAATTAATTAGAATCAAATTAATAAATCGATTTATTCCTATTATACCTAAATATATAAGATATAATTAGTAAGAAACGATAGTTATTTAGTATATCAGCGAATTCTAAAATGGATTTTCAGATTAGACCGGCTAACAGCTATCTTAATCTAAATAATCCAAAAATCTAAATAATCTAAAAATCCAAAAAGTAGATTTTCGATAGATTAGAGCTCTAATAGTATCTATAGTACGAGTATCTACTTAGTAAATAGCCTAAAATAGAATCTATATATAAGCTAAGAATAAATCTATATAATCTAATTTAAAAATAAAGTTTAACGGCCGCCGCTAAAAACGGAAATAACGGAAGTCGAATATCTATTTAATAAACTACGCTAGATCTAATCTAGTTAGATTCTAGTAAAAAAACCTAATATTTTCGATCTAGACGAAGCTAGTCTAGCGGTATATATAGGCGTATATAGGCCTATTAATTAAAAAGGACTTAAACGAATTTAAAATCGAATCTTTAAATCTTTTTAGCCGGTCTTAGCAGTTTTAGCCGTTTAGCCGTCTTAGCCGTCTTAGCCGCGCAGCTATATAGCTTCGGGTATATCCGAAACCGGCTAATAAGCCGTTTATAAACCGCTTTCAACTATACCGGCTAAAAACCGGCTAAGACGGCTAAAATAACTAAAACCGGCTTTAAACCGGTTTTGGAAAATACTGATATAAATACTATTAATAAAGTATACTTAACTAAAATAATTAATATCTTCGAGAATACAGATAATATTACTAGTATTATTAGTATTTATAAACGGGAATTAGTATTTATAAACGCTATATATAAATTATATAGTATATATAAATAAATCTTTTATTACTACTAATTATTATAGATCGATTTAAGATAATAATAATAGCTTGATATTTCTATATAGATAGAAAGCTCCTCTATAAATAAACGAATAAAGCTGAACGCTAGACCTAATTAGATAACGAATCCTATAGAGCTAATAAACCGCGGTTAACGGGGTTTAGTCAGCGTATTAGTCAGCCGGTACTATCGGCCAGTGCCTCTATATCCACTGAATTCCATATAAGTTTCAGACAATTCAAATGGTTTATAACAGCCTTTTTTAGCTTTATAAAAAATCTAAAGAATATAATTTAAAAGTTCCGTCTATTCTAAAATTCTATCTATTTAGATTTTCTAAATATTATCGTTTAAACTTTTCGATAAAAGCTAATAGGGTTCTATATCTATCGTTATATTTACTTAGACTTTTTTCGAAGGCCGGCGGCCCGGTATACTATAAAACGAAACGAAAAAAAAAAATTCTTTCTAAAGTAACGGTCTAATATTATTATATAGAAAGTTCTAGTTAGGACGGATCCTGATCTATAGAATTAGATCTATAAAACAGCCTCTTTAGAATGGTAAAATACGTAGTAATATTATAGAATAAGATTTCTGGTTCGTGGTCGGATTTGATATGTGTTGCCTAGCCCGACCCCGCCTGGAACTTCAGGGTTTTGAATACGACTGTATAACTATTGGCTGTTTCCGATCCCCCGAACTCATGCAGAATGTCATGCCGGTTCCTATATGCCTTGTCCCGAACCTTCTCGGGAACCAGTAGCTCGCCTCGTCGACCGAGCTTACTCTGAACGAGCATTCTCGGCTAGCACAGATGTACGGCACAGTAACTTGGAGGTTGGTATCGGCATTGGCGAAACGTAAGTCCCAATCATCCCCCACACCACAAGTATGACGGGGCTCAGTTAGGATTCATGGGCTTTCTGGCAGCCTTGCCTACCTGGTTCTTTGCTATCATGCCGATCAAATACCCATTTCCGCACCCGTCAACATGCACATGCACGAACACGCCGAGTGGACTGGCTCAGATAAAATATGTATCAAGGACTTAGCTTTTTACTGATCTCAAGAGCATTCTCCTCAAGCGTGCGCCGAAGCTGAACCAAAGGATTCAGCGCTCCGTGTGTGCTGGGAGCGACATTCGCGTCTCCAACCATGGCGTCATCACAAGTATATTGCAAGCCTATAAGTTAGGGGACCGAGTATCTCCATGTCATTCTCAAACGCCCTCGTATCTTGGCGAGAAAGAGTACTGCAGATCCCAAAAGCTAGGTTTCTTCTACCATCATCATCAATTCATATATCCCGTCTCAAATCCAATCTCATCGACCTCGACAGTCACGTCGTCCAAATTGCGGCATCAATCCATCCCTACATCCATCACCTCCATCCTGCCGACGAACAAAGACGCCCAAGATCATTGTTGCGCTCATCGCTTTGAAGGCATAAATATTGCCATCACGCCAAATCTCGTTTCGGCGTAATCTAGATGCCACAGAGGTGTGATTTTGTATGAATTATAACCATTTGCTTTGGATCCGTCGTGAGGCATATCCAGATGCTGCGGGGTTCAATGGTGCGAGATGCAAAGCGGCATTATACATGTTTACTGGAACTTCGGGCTGTATATTGAACGAAGGCCTCATGGCGAGTATCTACAGATACTAGAGGCTTGCAGGTGCTCAGGTGGGCATATGTTGCGTTAGTCGTGCTTTCTTCAAGGTACCGGCCACAAAGAACGTTTACGGTCGCGCGTAAGACATGCTGGCCATATTGGTAGAAGTTGACTTGAAGATACCGGCCTTTGTGCCTAACGGTGGGGATTCGGTGGTGGTAACCAGATGCTTTTTGAAAATGGAATGTTGGTTAGATATGATATCACACACAGATGACCACGTCCTTACGCTGGGCATTTATTCGGATGAGGCCTCTTTTCCATCGCGGAAATAGATAGCCTAATGGTTTTCTCACCTAATTACGAGCCTCCGAATCCCGCTTGGATATCCAATTAAGAGGTAAGGTTCCTATAATAGAGCTCAGATATTTTTGTTGTTGTACTGTGTTTCAGTGTGCGCAATGAGGTATTTTGATGTACATGCCATTGATTCCTTCGGCTACCTGGGAAGGAAGCTTACGTTATCGATCGTGGTGACTTGCGCTTTTGACAATGGAGGACATACTTCCTCTCCATGGATCGCTGAGTCTGGGTGTTTGCTTCTGGAACATTCTTTGACATGATGGTCGATATTGGGATGATGACTAGATAGATATGGAACACAGCACAGTCCCTCTAATTCATATGGGCTTGGCTGTATACGTTGATGGTCACGAGGGGTCAGAGTACTCGTCAGGAGACGAGGATCTAGGAAAGCGTGGGGTATAAGCCTGGGAAGCCTCAGAGCAACAATACTATGGAATAATTGTAACATGAGTACAGGATCAACCTGCATACAGAATAGGCAGAGGTTTCGAAGGCGGCTGTTGAGATTCAGGGTAGAATTCGGCATCGCATTCCGCCGCACAGCCCACATTGGTGCTCGCCGGGACGAGGAGGCTGATGTCTTGCATACCAATGGTGTATAAACCATCATTGCGGAGTTGCTGTTCCTCGGGCATGTTGATCGGAGGAGGATTGCCGCTCTTGCGGCCGGTCTTGCAGGTTCGTCTTTGGTAACCCCTAGGTAGATATGTGAGCTTGGGCTGATGTTCGTTGACGGAATCAAGGGAATTAGTACTTACAGTACCCTACGGTTCTGTTGAGAGGTCCATATGCCATGGCATCCCTCGTCGTCCCATCTACAAACCCTGTGAACGGTTCAGCGAGGAGCTCACAGGCTACCTAATCACGATAATGGAAGCGTACCCTGAAGATGTGGTTTTCTTGCATACTTGCTCCGTAGTCACTGAGTCGCTGCCTGTGTTCGCACTGAAACTGAGATCCGGGTTGTCGAAACCTTCGCCGAACCACTTTGGTAGTTTGAGCTCGAAATTGGCCTTTAACGAGTTTTCGTCCGTGATTTTGTTCACCGTGCATGTGTCATTGTAAACGATATTCTCCTGTGAACAATCTTTTGTGGAAGAACAATCTATCCTCTCTCCTGAACGCAGGCACAGTATTGATCAGCCAGGCCACCTGAGTATTTGGTATGGACTGGCTTACCGGTTGATGTCCAGGGTTCGCTCTCGAAGTACCATCTGACGACGAATGTCTCGGTGCTGTATATTGATGCTTGGTCAACAATATGACAACGTAACCTTCACGATGTATTACGCACTAGCAGTGACCGGGATCGTTCTCGTTGTATTGGTTTTCGCAACCCTTATGAAAGAGTTTGCCGTCGCCATCCTTGAATTGGCTGAGTCCCACAGCATAGCTAGGATCCACTGCACATGCTGGTAGATAACCTTCCAGGCCGAGCTGGAGTTGCTGTTGACGCTTTGCGTGGTGACTGTTTTGCTTGTAATGCAAGATCTCAGATTCGGACTCCAAGGGGATACTCTTCTTGATGAATCTGGTCGGCGTTGTTGATACGACAGAGAACAGAACAGTCGTGGCAAGGAACCATCTCAACGATGGTACAAGCATGATGAGGAACAGTGTTCACAGCTGGGTTGGAATGATGTGACTGTTGCACCGGGGACGTTGGGATGGGCTGGTGGAAAGGAATACTCGATGGATGGCCCAGTGTACTTTATAAAGGACACGATGTCCAGCCTTTCTGATGACAGATCTTGGCCCCTGTCGTTGCAGTATATTTAACCGGACTGAAGGGATCTTGATAGGCACGCATGAGGCGCCATCATCTCCGTGTCAACGGAAAGTTTCGCACCGATGTGGATTTCTATCACTGTTTCGATGTATCGTTGGCGAAACGTCGGCGACGGGCCAAGATTTCATCATACAATAGTAGTGACGGTACATTGTAAAACCACTTTTGAGTCCGAGATTAGATCATCCCGTCCGAGGGAGCGTTGGGGGGGAACGGGACAATGGTGTGGGTACTGGCGACCCGTCCCGAAGGTCAAGCGTCAGGTATATCCGGACGACAACGCATCTTGAAACCCCCAATCGGCGGAGCTTTCACCACCCCTCTCGAGCCTTTGACTACTCATCCCTTCGTAGGGGTTCATGGTGGATTGTCCCCAGGATGTCTACAGTTGCAGGTGTATGACGAATCAGCGGGCCAGCATCTCCAAGAATTAAATGTGGACACTCTTGATCCAGTCTGGATATCTTCCGTAAAGGAGGTGGTTTGTGCATGAAGGGCCCTTGACGGATATCATAATTGGCTAGATGCTCCGGGCATTGCAAGTGGAGATGGTAATCATTATAACGGCTGGTGACGGTTGGCGAGTTGCCGTTATGCGCTGTCAGCCTTGGCGAGAGTCACGTGCTGATAGAGTATTAATAAGCGGTCTCTGAAACCGCCGTCCGTCTGACGCCTCAGGCAAAGTAAACAAACGGTTTCACATTCATCATTATCATCATCCTGAGTACTCCACGCATTAAAAATTAGCCTCGCTATTTTATATCTGTCGATTGGGTGTCCTCGAAGAGAGTGGCAGTTTCTACTACGAGCCTCTTCTACCGCAAACCTCCCCCTTCAATACTAATACTAATACTGAATCCCGATAGCTTGACCTTCTCGAGTCTCTTGACTTGAATCTATCCTAAAGGTTCCGGTAACTTTTGATACTGCTTGAAACCCAACACTCTTTCCGTGGTGGTACGTGTGGTGTTGCCTTGCTCCTCTTCTAGATTTCCACCTGGGGACTCGACTTTTCGCCATCCAGACGACCCAGGTCTGTCTGCAGCGTTTTCAAAAGGTCTCTACCAAGACTTTCCTTGTTCAAACAGACATGGATTCCCTTGCAGAAAGCTGCCCTCCAATCGGCTGTTTCTCTCCGTAGCCAGACAGATTTCACACCTTTGGTGATCCGAAGCTTTCTTAACGGCGTCAGAACATCGTGCATCGTTGCTTCCGCTTTTGCGATAAGAGCTGGTGTCGTCAAGCTACAAAGACACGGTAGGAATATAGTCAGTTTTTCAATGGCATCGTTTTTTGATAACACGTCGCAGATTATTCGGACCCATTCTTTGGTTTGCTTCCACCAAATCGGGTGATCTGGATTGTACAGCTTCCACCAAATGGGCAGATCTGCTGGCTCACGCTGCTCTTGAAAGCTGGAACGCCACCAGGTAGAGTGATGGTTGAAGTTCAGCTCGAAATTCCGCAATTTCAGGAAATGCGGATAACGAGGGAGATCGGCAGTATAGGTGGGATATTCTTTGTTGACGTTCACGATCCTTTCGAGGAAATGCAAGCACATCGGGGTGATGTTGATAACGAATGGGATTTCGTTGTCGTAGATGGACCGCGTCATCGTAGATATTGATTTGCTGACCAAGAAGAAGTTCAGGGGTACTATGGCGCCGCGAGCTTCTTCAGTTGCGTCTTTCAAGGAACCGAGATAGGAGCGAAAAGACTCCTCCTCTTCCTCGCACCAATAGTCGTTCATCTTGAGGTCCCAATAGTTACTGCTGCCTATGTGCACACCTTTCGGCGGACGGCGAGGATGAAGACCGTGGTCTGGTAAAGCTTCACGAATGACCATTTGTTGCAGTTCAGGCGGAAGCTTCTCGAAAGGAAATGGAGCTGGTGCCCGAGCGGGCGCGGCGACGTGAAAAAAAAATTTGTTCCATTATGGGGAGAGCTAGTCGCTTCCTTGAGGATAAGTTCGATTGATATGAAGAAATTAAGGTTGAGCTTGGGAGTTGGTTAAATAGTAAGTGGCAGAAAAATCTGATGTAGGCGCCAAGTGATGATTTATTCTAGGCAATTGTCGGAATTGACTTCGACACTCACCTTTCTGTCGTACCAGGGATTTCATTTTTCGAGAGTTGACTGTTGTAGGTATTTCAATGCATGACACTGGCAGTGAAAACTCTTCCACTGGACATGGCATATCCCATGCACCGGTGGAGTCTCGGATTTCGCTGGCACTCAAGGTATCGAATACCTACCCCACCAGTCGAAAGGATACTTAGGCCTGATATTGCATGCCAACGAGCGTCAAATACAGTGAGTTCTGACCTGATGACAAACCATAGATGTCAGCCTCTACATTTTCAGTGCAGACGCGTACCGGCACAGCTGCAACGTAACGCTTGAGTACCTATCAAAAGTACTTCACCACCAACCATAACCCATCAAGGAGGTTTAGTTGTTGAGATAACGGCATGACCAGGCAACAGCAATCGTTGAGTGAGTCGCGGTAGGTATATATATCATTTTGGTACAAGAGCACTAAATACTACATACAGCCCTGCGTAAGACTGACAGTCGCATCAAGTATATTAGTCATTGGAAAACCAGTTCTGATCTGTTGCTCACGTCTCGCTCGCAAGATCATGATAGGAAATGGTACCCACGTTATTATCCCTATCATGACGGCCTGTCATATAAGGCAGGGTCAGTCGTTCCCGAAAGCCAGCGACGGGCCGGTAAGTCTTGACTGGCCAACAAGTCCTCATCTCCACATTTATCATAACGCGGATAGCATTTGAATAGTGCAATTGGCATGGCAATCATGCTTCGAGAAGATCAACGGTTAGAGAATCGCAAAGACAACATCGCCAACTACATGCTGTTTTCCGACAGCAGCGCTTTGATATTATGCCTCCTTGCATGCAGCAAAGGCTTTGTGAATGGACCTGGCCGCCGAGCCTTGCCTTCACCAACGGTTATGAGTCTTCATATCTAACATATCCCCCATTTTCTTTGAAAGGCGAGTTCCTAAAGATATTCTCTCGTCAATCATTGCTGAGGCTTGCAAACCTTTATATTCGCCCCACGGAGAATCACGACATGGACAATCCAGATATTATTCCTGGCATTCCCGGTACCTTCCGCCCCATGACCGACGAGGCTGACACAAGCGCCACAGCGGTATCCAGTATACCTACTATTGTCACGACAATAATGCGCTCCATCTGCACCTTTCCCAACAGCACCACGCTACAAGATCACAGTTGCACCATCTGCTTGGAAACTTTCAGCACCCCAGGAGAAGAACCCATCCGACTCCCCTGCGGACACGACTTCGGCCTGTCGTGCCTGGTCAGATGGACTCAAGAAAGGCTCTTCCGAAGATGTCCCATGTGTAGGGTGCAATATTTGGATCCTATAAAAAGCCTTGAAGTCTGCAAACTCCACAGCACTTCCGATGCAAGTTCAGAGCTAATCGATAAGATAATTGGGGAAATCCGATCTTTTACGAATGGTGATATATTGGAGTTCGATCGCTCGGCCGATGGATTTTATGAGTTTATTGGTCTACAAAAATGGCTGGATACCGAAAAAAGTGAGAACGCATGACTTCACCCAACAGGAGTTGCTCGAGAATTTGATAAGACTGAAGCGGAACATACTGTCACTTTAAACTTCTGCGGAGGCAGGGTTTGGTTGTGGAAGATCGCCGAGTCTAGTGTCTAAGCATTTTGTTCTCGCTGCGACAGCGTCGGGGAGCGAGAGTAATGTCAGAGTGTCAGGAAGCTCTTGTCATCTCGACCTAGCGGCATTGTGTGTTCTGAATCTTTACATATCAAAAGTAAAAGTTCGACAACGTTCGAGTATGGTGACTTACTACCGACGCAATCATGGCTTATCGACATACATCAATAGAATCATAGGCTTTACGTAAAATTAAACCATCGTATGGTCCGAACTTGTTAAAGCTTTATTACGCGAGACACAAGAAGAGTGGTATTAAAACCGACATGGAGACACTGTGATGAGAAAGGTTATTAAAATGGAAATGTATTTGATACCTCTTACATTGGAAAACTCCAGGACTTCCAGCAGCTACAGCCAACCCCTAAAGTCCAAAATCGATATATACCACCCCATCAACATCCCCATCAACAACCAACGAATCTTTCACACCCCACAACCTACTATATAGGCAATCCCTCCCCCTTCTGCCGCATCCGCTGCAACTTCTCCTGCTCCAACCTTATCTGCTTCTTCGTCCAAACTGGAAAAACCAACTCCAACATCTCCTCCCAAAGTTCAAACTCGTTCGCCAACTCAACGAGTTCGATTATCTTCCTTCGAGTCGCCAAAAAGGCATGCGAAGGAGCGCCATCGAGTGAACGGGTTAGATAGCCGCAGAGACGCGCGTAGAGATGGGTTGGGAGACGGGAGCGGAGTTTTTGCATGTAGGAGAAAAAGTTGTCGTAGAGGATATCGGCTTTCGCGGTCCGTGGGGAGGCGAAGTCGGTTTACGATGTGGGCGTCGGCGTGGTGGAGGGATTGGAGTTTGCGGGCGAAGTAGGCGGGGGTGTTAATAGGGGGTTCGGTGGTGGTGGTAGGCATCTTCAGTGTTTGTGAGTAAGTTCTTTTGACTTGAAGATCGGTACTGGTTGATTGTGTTATATTGCCATTGTCGGTATTTGCTTTGTCGATGAGTCCCACTTGTGAGAATCTCAGGCAAGGAAAGTCTTTGTGTTCCATGACAGACCTCGGACACGAGTCCAGTGAAGGCTCGGAGCGCCGTGCACAACCATCATAGACTGGTCCGCTAATCGCTTCATACACCAAGAAACACAACAGTCCGACATAGGCAGCAAAAAGGAAATTGTCCAGACCCGGCTTCGAACCGGGATCCTCGGAAGAAAAGCCGGTACATTTGGTCGTCCTCGCTGCTCAGCGGACTTTCACATGTAGGAGATGAGCCCGGCTACGGGCCTTAGATCTCCGATATGATACCATTACACACTACTTGGACAGTTCTTTTTGGTGATAGATCCTTAGACTTCTCTCTAAAAGTGAAATTAGGCTTGCGATGGTTTCTTATTCAGTTTCACTTACAGACACCAATTATTCGTGTAGCAAAGAGTCCGACACTACCACACAACGTACGATGAAACGGTACAAGACTGGTAATTGATACCAGAATTCATAGCATCCTTCACTCATCGCTTAAGATCTCAGGATGAGTCTCCAATCAACATGATAGGCCACATTGCAAGATGATCGCTTGTATACTTGAATGCAATTATGGCGACCAAGAGTCGTCAAATCTAATGACCGAAGAGATCAAAGATCTTGTCGGAAGAAATTAACCCCTATCGCTCCGGGGCGCCACAGTGCGGAAGCTTCGGTCTCAGCTATATTGTGTTCCCCTTTTGTGGTCTTCATATATTATCACAGTTTCATTCATTTTTAGAGAATTATGTGCTATAGGAGATTTCTATCTATGGCTGCTCAAAATAGAAGCTCAAGTAATAGTGAGGCATCCGATCTATTTAGCATTGAGGTATCGTATGCCCACCTCGCCAATCGAAAGGATAGCTGGTGGATTCACGGCAGGTGCTGTCTAAAGTATCGACAAAAGCAAAAAACCTACCATCGCATCCTCGCCAACATACACACTCTACCCCATCTTGTTACCGATGCCAATCGCATGCGAATCTCAAAGCCCAGGCGTTGGATCATTCGGATCACCCGTCGGAAGTTGCACAACCGCCTTGTAACCACTCTTGAAAGTCATACCCTCGCACAGGAATTTCTCCCACGAAGGTCGAACGAGGTAAAGACCCGCATCATAACCTTCCTTGCCCATGAGACAGTGCAGTCCGCGCCACCAATCGTAATACCATCCTTCCTGCCCCAGCTGGATGATCTTTCCCTCAATGTCAGTCTCGCCAACATTCCTCCACCGTTTGGCGGCATGACCAAGGAGATCCTTGTTGCACGAATCATGCCGTTATGGTCGAACTCTGCGGGCCAAGCCTGATGGAGGACCTTGGAGGAGTAGTCCGACATGAGCAACTTGCCCGCGAGGAAATCATCAACGCGGACGCCGGAGGTGGGGATATTGCCGATGGTCATCGTTGGATCTGCCACTAAGGTGTATGCATCGTAGATTCTGAAGGTCATGTTGAATTTGCCGGCCAGGGGCCCGACGTTGTTGCGACGGGGATCATATTTTGCGTACAAGGAGGTCGCGTACCGTTTCAGAGCTTCGTTTGGCTTTCGAGGAGCCTTGATGAATCGGGCTGACGAGGTTGACGTCGATCCCTGCTTTGGAACTGAGGAAGGACGTATGGCTTGGTAGAAAGGCGATGCTGTCGATGTCTGGATTGCCGGCTTGGACGTTACAGTAGTGACATGAGTACCGTTGTGTGCCAGAGCGACGCGTTGTTGCTGGGATGAAGATGTTGGCGTCGATCGCTGATTTGGAGTTGAGGATGGACGTGTCGTTTGGGTTAGGGGTAATGCTGCTGATTTTTCGATGACCGGCCCTGTTTTTAGAGTAGTAACATGAGTACCACTGCGTGCCAGAGTGAAGCGTTGTTGCTGGGCTGAAGGTGTTGCATCTGTTTGAGGTATCGATGGCGCATGCGTCGAGGGAGCGGCCAAACGAAATCCCATTTGGAGGAAAGCCTCTTCATCCTCATTGTCTAGGAATGAAGGGACCATGGACTTCAGCTTCTCATTTGATCTCTTATTGTCAGCTGGTATACGAGGTTCCTCAGACGTATGGCGCGAAAGGAAGAGCGGGCTTTGAAGGGAACCGTGTTCCATATTCCTGCCGGAGATCTTCATGTTCGTTGGTGCGCTCTTGAGGATTGTCATCGGTAAGGTCTTCATGTTTGATAGTGCGCTCCTGATCATTATCCTCAGCAATGCCTCCATCATTATCGCCAGGAGGAAGCACCTCTCTTTGACGTTTGCGGCTGGGCTCCATCGGATCTGGACATCAAAGAAGCTTGCAATAGCCTCAGCTGTAAGAGGCAGAAGGAAAAAGCGCAAGATAAACCTTAAAGGAACAAGTAAAAGTTAACTGAAATTGATTTTATCTGCTATAATATTAGATAGTTATTTACTTTATTCGAGGATCGACGAGAGATATATAGATATAACCCTTAGTATAAACAGCTTAGAATAGGCCGATTTCAAGGTACAGACGCTGAACCTGAGGTATAGCTACTAAAAACTCTTGACTTAGATCTCTATTCCTATATCAATACTACTATAATAGCAGATTAAAAGTTAGGATGCTGATAGGAAAGGGTTTGCTGAACAAGCCCGAAGTTATTCCGATGCTAAGCTGTTTTTAGTTATTTCCTGCGACGAAGATTTCGCTGCTGGCATCAATATTATATGAGACCTCGACATCGCTACCTCGACATCGCGACCCCGATTTCTTGCGCTGACTCGGTACCAAAAGCTCGGAGAATTGAAGTGGAACGAAAAGTGTATCAGATCGGTGGTCGAGGAATGGTCCAGCAAAGGAAAGCTTGACGCTCGACCACCACATTGCTATCCTGAAAAAACTGCAAATACCCATTGACCACACGGGATCAGCTCGTATGGTAACGCTCGGCATAGATTCGTCATCGTAAGTGCCTCTTCCATGGCCCAAGAACCCTCTAACTCCTATTTTCCAAAATCCACCTGATCCTACCGCCAGGGCATTCCTCCAAACCATCTGTTCGCAATTCTGCCTGGACCGGAAGATGATTCTCCAGTACTATTCATTTGGGCTGTACTGTGCTGTCGCCCATTCATTGTTTCTTGCGCCGTATTGATATTGTGATTCGTCTCGTCAGAGGAGGACGAGACTGGTGTTCCTAGAGTAATATCTCGTTCTTCGTCGAGAAGAGGGATACCGTTGTGAGACGCAGTGCGACGGGAGTAAATTGTGTCATGGATTATTTGGCGATCACCGTCACTGGATCTCGTGTCTTGGCTACCGAGGGCGATCTCATTTTGGTTCGTCATTGGGGAAATCGGGGTATTGCTTCGACCATGGCGCTTAATCGGGCTTCCCAGGCTTCCAGTCATCGGTCCGCCTCGCATACGAGGTTTGATGGCTTTCCCTGTTGATTTGCCGGCTGAGGGGAAGTGAGGAGTCATACTTTTACGAATGTGTCTTGACTGCGTGGGTGTTGTCTGCGAATGAATAGGGGTTGAACGCGCTGAGTTGGAATGCTGATGTGACCGCCTTTCGGCTGCTTTGGCTGGTGCTTTTGGCTGTCGTGGGGCGTGGGATAGTGAAGAAAGAGTGTGGTTTGTGAAAGTCGGCGATTTGGACGGCAAGCGCCGGGTGTTATTTGCTTGAAATTGCTGGAGCAGTTTGTCATGGTCATCCGCGTCGTCGCCCACGGCTTCGTAATAATCGAGAAGCATCTCGACATCTCCATCGACGCTCCTTCGACCTGATGATTTGTCGCAATCATTTGAAGATGAAGATGAGGATATCAAAATCGGATCCTGGGCTTCACTAGAAACGGACTCAGCCACCTCTGCGACAGCAGAGAATCTACGCTGTTGCGTTGTTGTGACCAGAAAACTGAGCTCATCCTCGCTTGGTGATTGAGGCAGATCGTCTTCTGTGTCACTCTCGCTCAGAGCCGCCTTTACCATAGAATATGATGGTCGATGAATGCGGTGCTTGGGACTTTGCTGAGGCACGCCGATGACCCTTCTAGCATTAGACGGCGTAAGCTGATCGACGTTGATACCAGTATCTGAAACAATGTCAGTGGCCGCCTGAATGGAAGATGTTAACCCGTTATGATCGTACCTCCAAGTTCCGATGTGCCCTCTTGGCCCGGGGCTGAACTCTCGTCTCGGAAATAAGTCTGGAACAGGTCTCTTGATGCGGACTCGGAAGCTGCGCTAGAGGTAGGCTTTGACGATTGTATGGGCAAGAATTGACTTGCTTTCACGGGCGACGGAATATGAACGCCTGCAAAAACCAGGCGGGGTTGGTACGTTTGTTCTGCCAGTCCTGTCCGGATGTTTTGATTCGGGGTAGCGGGTCGTTTCCTTGGGCGACCCAAAGGCTTCTTTATCCTGATCTCTTCACCCATGATTTCGGTCGATATTATTAGGCCTGGCGACCTTTTTCGAGGACGGCCAATTTTCGGCCTGTTGGCCTCACGCTCAGCCTCAAGCTCAAGCTCATGGTGCTCATAGCGTTCCAACTCTGCCGGGGTCACGTGTTTGTAGATGTTGGGCAGATTCACGTCAACCTCTTCCGAGTCGGCAGAAGTCTCGGCGCCGTTGGCGTAACGTATCCTGATTGTAAATCCAATCCGCCCATCCTCAGTTGTAAATCTTGACAGAATGATTCCATTTCGGCAATCATCGGTAAGGGTGACAGCAGCGATTTTTTGGTCGGCAAGCTCTTTCGAAAGCTCGGTATTTGGAACGTAGCGAGGGACAGATGGGATCTGGATTCCAACGAAGTGAGGCTGTACCAAGAGTTATTTATGTCAGTTTTACGGAGAGTCCAAGGCACATTCTACTTACTTTGCAGACTGGGAAAGCAGATCGTGTACTCAAAGATGATGTCGAAAGATCCAGGGATTGCTTGGGTGCCAGTGAAGCAGTGCGCGAGAGTCGTGGACTTGGGCGATGATGTTCAGGTGATGATGCGGGGATAGTCCCGGCTGAGGTAAGTTTAAGCAGCGGTAAGCTTCGTACCAATAACCTGTTCCGCAACTATTTAACCACTTACCTTCCATATTTCCCCAATATATCGATATCGACTAATCGAATATAAATCGAGGATAATTTTAAACGTTTGGTTGGAGACGGAGAGATTTGATTGATAGTCAAGAAGGAAAAAGAAAAGAAAAAGAAAAAGAAATTGCAATCAATTTTAGGAACTTTAAAAGTCTTGTACAAGCGCGCGTCAAAGTAACAATTAAATAATAGAATCTATTTATTATTTCAAAGATAATATTAATTGAAATTTTTAATTTAAATAATTTAAAATTATATTTTATTTAGTTAATTTATTTTGGTTTTAATATCCGATAAACCAATGGTTTAGTAAATAAATCAAGCGTTAGTATATCAGTATTAAATTACGATAGTAAAATTTATATTCTAGTTTAATTAACGTAAATAACAGTTTTTTCTATAAAATTTTAATTTAAATTTATTTAGTAATTGTTATAAACTATTTGAACTGCTTGGAATTTATATAGAATTCAGTAGATATAGAAGCACTGGCTAATAGTGCCGGCTGACTAATACGCTGACTAAGCCCCGTTAACCGCGGCTTATTAGCTTTACGGAATTCGTTATTTAATTAGGTCTAGCGTTCAACTTTATTCGTTCATTTATAGATAAACTTTCTATTTATATAAAAATATCAAACTATTATTATTATTTTAAATCGATCTATAATAATTAGTAGTAATAAATAATTAATTTATAAATATTATATAATATATATATAGCGTTTATAAATACTAATTCCTATATATAAATACTAATAATACTAGTAATATTATCTATATTTTCGGAAATACTAATTATTTTAATTAAATATATTTTATTAGCAGTATTTACTAAATAATATTCGTTTTTTATTTATTATACCTTATATATTTAGATACGATAGAAATAAATCGGTTTATTAATTAGATCCTAATTAATTATAATAGCGATAGACGAGTTACCTCTATCTTTCGACGATAATACTATCTTTTTCGGATACTAGCTTATCGAATTTATAGATAGAACCGGTTCTAGATATACTATTAATTAGTACCCGGATATACTAGACTTATTAAACTTCGTATATAATAATTATAGCGACTTTAAATCTTCTAAAACCGAAGTAGATAATATTATAAATACTATAATAAAATTTTTTTCCCGCCTATTCTAATCGCCTAGATAGTTCGACGAATAATTAGATAGTAGAGCTATAGCGCGAGCTATTATTAAACGCTTTAGAGAAAATATAGCTAAATTCCGGAACGATTCTATATATATATAAATCTTTATAAATTATCGAATTTCTTTTAAAGATAAAAAAAAGGAAAATATAGTCGACGAAACCCTAGCGGACTTTTTTATTTTATTTAAAACGGATATAAACCGGAAACTAAATATAACGCGAAACCGTAGCTCTAATTCTATAATAATATAATTTTCCGAAAAGTTAAAAGAATAGAATATTATAATCTAGATAGAATTTATAAAACTTCGTTAATAAAGTTAATAGAGGAAAAATATGCTTTCGCTACCGTCTAAACTTCCTATATTTTTTACTAGAGCCGATAAATATAAGAAATTCGTTATAGGCGATATTAGCTACTTCTATTTCTTTTATAATAATAAATCCGCCGAGACCGGGCCTTATATCGAATATATAGGTAAAGATACCTACTTCCGCGATATCTATATCTTTATTAAACGAATTAAAGATAATATTAGATTAAATAGTAAAGTTAAAGAGAATCTATAGATATATCTTCGCGGTAAAGCTCTATAATAATATTCTAACGAACTTTCGGATATAGAAAAAAAATATCTAATAAAAAATCTCGATATATAAATTAACGCCTTAATTATTTATTTTAAACTACTAATAGAAAAAGGAATATATATTTTAAATAAAAAAAATATACTATTAAAAATATAAATCGTTATTATAAACTTCGCGAATATAGTTAGACTAACCTTCGAGCTATAAAAATCGTTAAAATAATTAATATTCGGTAAATTATTATATAGATATAAATAGGTCTTACTATTTTTTTTCGTACTATATTTATTTTTAAACTAATAGAAAAAACTACTATTAATATATTCTTTCGATCGATAGATAATTATAAATTCGAAATTTAGATTATAGAAAAAGATTACTTCCGATAATTCCGAGGAATATTTTCTAATAATTCTAGCCGTTAATAAATAGAAAATCTATTTCTATTTCGGTTTTAACCGGTACTAGAAAATATAGTACGCTAATCGATATTTAGTTCTAGTCTTTTCGGATATAAATATTAGCGTTCTATAATTTAGTAGGCTTTTTAGCCTTTCTAGAAATATTAGCTTCCTTTTATTAAAAGGGATCTACTAGGAATATTTTCTATTTAAAGTAATATAAATTTCCTTTACTCTATATTTATAAATAGATTAGGAAATCTATAAAGGAATTCTTTTTTAATATAGTAAAATTCTATACTAGTATATAGTAATAGACTTTAGGGACCTTATAATAATTAGTTCTAAAGAAGATATTACTTCTATCTAATTTTTTAATATTTAATGCCGCTAGTTCCGCCTTAACGAACCTATTAAATAGAAGTTTATAAAAATATATATAGCAAAGATTATTCTATTATAGAGGAAGTTTATATCTAATATACCGAATAGAATCCCGCCTATAGGTATTATAATAATAGGTCCGCCGAATTTTATAACGAAGAGATTAAATACTATAATAGAGCTTATAAGAAATTAGAATATAAAAAGGTTAGCTAGAATTTTGTTAATATTAGACCGAAGGTTTTATATTCGTATTAGAAATATAACGCCTTATTCGAGTTATATAATAAATTATTTAAGTATTTTAAAATCGTTTACTAGAATATAGAAGATAATAAAGCCGAAATATAAATATTTATTACCGATAAATAATCTTCTAGTAAAGAAGATATTTCTATATCTCGCGTAATCGCTTTAAATAGCGAATAGGTTATAGAAACTAGTTTAGCCTTTAAACGTTTCTATTACGCTATATTTCTATTAGTTTTCTATCTAGATATATTCGATACTAAAAACGTATATACTAATTTAGAATATACAATATTAATAGCCGATAGAAAGTTTATTCTAGAAGGTATCGAAATTAAAAAACTATTAAAAAAGATTCCTATTTATAATATAGGCGAATAAATCTATCGGACCGATAAATTTACTATTTTTACTTTCTATCTAAAAGGCGATTTAGCTATTATAGAATTTATAAAGAAGATTTATATTATTAAAAATCTATAAATTAATTTACTACTAGATATAGATATTTTAATTCCGGAAGAAATAATCCTAGATTATTAAAAATAGTAAATTATTATCGGCAGTTATAAAAATCTTAAAATTAATTCTAACTCCTATATATATAATAAGTCTAACTTTAAATATACTATTAAAGTTTAAAGTAATATTATTTTAAAATCTAATAGAGTTATACGAGTCCTAATATAATATTAAAGCGATATTTTCTAAGATCGTAATTTCTTCTTCGAATCTAAATTAAAGTTAACTCCGAAAATAAACTTTAGTTCTAATAGTAGCGCTTTTATCTATATAGTCGACGCTTTATTTAGCTTTATAAATATCTATAACGTAAGCTATTCGCCGGTAGTTTTATTTAAATAAACTCGGTTTAGAAAAGTTATCGAAAATCGGTATAAAGAATATTATACCGCCGCTCCTAATTTAATTCCGCTTACGGTAAAATTAATAGTATAGAATACTATTAAATATACTATTAAGAAATCAATAAAGAAGGTAACTATTAGAATTATAGTAATACTCGCTGCCGCCGCGGTTATATAAAATAGGACCGTATATTATCTAGAGTTATCTAATATAATTAGTACGCGAAATATTCTAACGAATTAAAACGCCTTCTATCCGGCTAATAAAGAAAATTTTAGTAAAAATTTAGCGAGATTTAACGCGAATTTAGCTAAAAATATCGAATTCGCTAAATTAGCTTTCTTTACTATATCTATTAATTTTAAACTAGAATACCGTCTATCTAATAATATTACGATTTACGGTAAATTACTAGTAGTATAATAACTAGCCGCCGTTATTAAAAAATACTAAAATATATTTACCGATTAGAAAATTATAGTAGATATTCCTAAAAAGAAATAGATACTAATATTTCTAAAAGAAAAAATAAAGTCGGCGCCTTTAAAGATTTATAATCTAAACTATATAGACTATATTAAATTTAATAAAATCTTTAATAAATTCTATAAATAAAGTAAAATAGAATATTCTAAATAGCTAATACCTTTTATATATTCTATTTTCATAGTATAGAAGACTTTTCTAGATAGTATAAAGAAAGGATAAATAGTAGTTAATATTCGAAGTTTTAACGCTATTACGGAATCGGATAGCTATTTTTTTTTATTATAAACGGATATTATCGCCTTAGTATTAAGGTATTTCTATATTTCTATTATTAATACTATAGAATAGTTTTATTAATTTAGAATCTAACGCCGTAATCGTTATAAGCTTATTATAGTTTTTTATCGCGGATAGAAATAAGCTTCGGTAGTATTTATAAGATATAAAAGCTTACTATTATATATATAGCGCTAGACTAATAAACTATTCCGTTTATTTAAAGATTTCGCTAAAATCTATATAGATAATATTATTATCTTTTTATATAGTTTAAAAGAATATTTAGAATATTTAAATTAAATTTTCGTTTTATTTCGAGAAAAACGAGTTAGTTTTATACCTTCTAAATTATTTATAGAGTATTTTTTAGTTCGCTTGTTTGGATAACGTATTAATATACTAGGAATAACTACTTTAGAAGATAAAATTAAAGCTATTTTAGAAAAAGCTTTTTCTAAATATCTATAGAATCTGGAAATCTACTTCGAGATAACTAGCTAGCTATATTATATAATCGTAGAATATATATAGCTCGCCGAGCTTCTATAAAAAAGGAAGACTTTATTTATAAAAGGATTCGGATAAAATTTTAAAGGATTTAAATATAAATTTTAATTAACGAAATTAAAGTATAATTCTATTCTAGAAGAAAAGGAATTATTTTAAATATTATAAATAGCGTTCGAACTATTAATCTTCTTCTATTATTTCGATTCTATAAAGAAGCTTTACGTTAATCTAGATATATTAAAGTAATTCGGCTTCGTAGTAATTATCTATTATATTAAAAAAGATTTCGATAAAGACTTCCTATCTATAAAAATATAGCTAATAATATTTCTAAATAAATATTTTAATAATATTAAATAAAATTATTAGCTTATCGAATTAGAAGTTACTAGAGTCGTCTAGATAATAAAAAAGGCTCGCTATTTTATTAATTCCTTTTTAAAACTACTAGTAATTATATATACTAATTACTCGGCAGTAGTTTCGATTTTAAAATAGACTTTATTCAAAATAATAAATGCCGATAAACTAAATCTAACACTCGTTTATATATTTATATAATACCTTTCGGCTTTTAATATTAAATTATATTATAAAGTAGATAAAACTAATATTATTTCTAATATTTTATTATAACTCGAAACGAAGGTCCTCTATACGCCGGTTAAAAATAAAGAAGTTATCCTAGACGTACTATATAGAAATACTAAATTTAGTAATAAAAAAAATATTCTATAGTATATTTCGGATACTATTATATCGATATATTATATAACGCTCGTCGAAATAGTAAACGAGTTTAAATAACGTATTAAAGAAGGCTACGTTAATAATAAACGATAGACTAAGATTATTATAATATTACGAACCTAGAAACTGAATTTTAATACTAAAAATAATAAATATCGTATACCAGATATTAATTTCCGAATATATAACGAACTCTTCTACTATATTCCTAGAAATATATCAGCGAATTCTAAAATAGATTTTCAGATTAGACCGGCTGACAGCTATCTCAATCTAAATAATCTAAAAATCTAAATAATCCAAAAATCTAAAAATTGAATTTTCGATAGATTAAAACTCTAATAGTATCTATAGTACGAATATCTATTTAGTAAATAGTCTAAGATAGAATCTATATATAAACTAATAATAAATCTATATAATCTAATTCGAAAATAAAATCTAATAGTTACCGCTAAAAGCGGAAATAACGGAAATCGAATATCTATTTAATAAACTACGCTAGACCTAATCTAGTTAGATTCTAGTAAAGAAACCTAATATTTTTAATCTAGATAAAGCTAGCCTAAAGGTATATATAGACGTATACAGGCCTATTAACTAAAAAGGATTTAAATAAATTTATATCAACGAATTCTAAAATGGATTTTCAGATTAGACCGGCTAACAGCTATTTTAATCTAAATAATCCAAAAATCCAAATAATCTAAAAATCTAAAAAGTAGATTTTCGATAGATTAAAGCTCTAATAGTATCTATAGTACGAATATCTACTTAATAAACAGCCTAAAATAGGATCTATATATAAGCTAAAAATAAACCTATATAATCTAACTTAAAAATAAGATTTAGCGGCCGCCGCTAAAAGCGGGAATAACGAAAGTCGAATATCTATTTAATAAACTACGCTAGACCTAATCTAATTAGATTTTAGTAAAGAAATCTAATATTTTCGATCTAGATAAAGCTAGCCTAGCGGTATATATAGGCGTATATAGACCTATTAACTAAAAAGGACTTAAACGAATTTAAAATCGAATTTCTAAATCTTTTTAGCCGGTTTTAGCCGTTTTAGTCGCTTAGCCGTTTTAGCCGTCTTAGCCGCGCAGCTAAATAGCTTCGGGTATACCCGAAACCGGCTAATAAGCCGCTTATAAACCGCTTTCAGCTATACCGGCTAAGAATCGGCTAAGACGGCTAAAATAGCTGAAACCGGCTTTAAGCCGGTTTTGGAAAATGCTGATATAAAAGCGAATTTCTAAATCTTTTTAGCCGATTTTAGCCGTCTTAGCCGTTTAGCCGTCTTAGCCGCGCAGCTACGTAGCTTCGGGTATACCCGAAACCGGCTAATAAGCCGTTTATAAACCGCTCTTAACTATACCGGCTAAAAACCGACTAAAACGGCTAAGATAGCTAAAACCGGCTAAATATCGTTTTAGAAAATGCTGATATAGCCGAAATTAACTCTGTATTCCGGATAAGCTCGCAGGCAAAGTTATCAGCGAAGTTTATAACCGGTATTATTAAAGATATTATCGTATATACGAAGAATTCTATCTATCGATCTTTATTTATAATATATATAAAGAGATTAAAAAATATATAAAATACTGCTAGTAATATTAGTTAAATTAAATAAAATAGTATAGGCTCTATAATTTCTTTAATTTAATTCCTCCGAAGGTACCGTTTTATATAATTACGATAGACTTCGTACTCGCGTTATCTATAAAGTTTTTAAATAAAGATTATATACTTACGATTATATATAAATATACTAAAAAGATTTTACTAATTTCTAGCTAGATTTTTTATTCCGTAGTTAATTAGGCGAACCTCGTTATTACGGCTTTATTCGAATATAACTAGAAATTTCTATTAGCTATTATTAGTAATAGAAATCGTAAATTTATATTATCTTTCTAATATTAAATCTTTTAGAAGCTAGAAATAAAAATTCTAGTATCTATAATATATTACTTTTAAACCGATAGATAATCGGAATAAACTAATTAGATAGTAAAAATTAATTTCTACTTCTAGTTTATAGAATATCCGGATAAAAATTAAACTAAAGCTATTTTATTTTTATAGTTCGCGTTTAATAATATAACTAGTTTCGTTACTAGTATAGCCCCTAATAAATTAGTACTAGACTTTCGACCTAAAGATATAGTTAGTACTTTATCGGACCTACCGCTAGAAGATATAGAATATCTAAAACCTATTAAACGCGTAGAAGTAGAAAATATAATAGCTTTTAGTACCGCTTTTTCTAAAATCCGGTATAATAACCTATATAAAGCTAGATCTTTTAAACTAGATAATAAAGTTTTTCTAAAGCTTTATTACAGAAATACGCTGCTAGATTTTATTAATCGAAAGCTTTTATATTAACGAACTAGTCCGTTTAAAGTAATTCGTAAAATCGAGTATCTTGTATATAAATTAGAACTTTTTACTACTATAAAAATCTATTCTATTATTTCTATAGCCTAATTAAAACTAGCGCCTATTAGCGATAATTCTTTTAATCGGCTTCCGGTTAATAATAAGTCTTTTACCGTCGAAATAGAATTTCCGGAAGAAGATCCTAATTAGTTCGAGATAAAATAAATCGCAGATCGGCGAAAGATACGCTAGCGCTTCTAGTATCTAGTTAAATAGAAAGGCTATAGGCCGTAATATAATAGCTAGTATAGATTATAAAACTTAATATACTATATAGTTTTTATTAATAAATATAACGAACGTTTTTTCCTTTTATCTAGATTTCGTTATTAGTAATAATTTAATTATATCCTAGTAGTATTATAGTAACCGGAGCTTTAAATATCCGCGTCGCTAGTAGACCCTTTATACTATTCCGGACTAAAATTAAAACGTTTATAAATTATCGTATCTCGCTAGCGCTTTATACATTCGATCTAATATAATTATATTTCTTTTTATATTCGGCAAGATATTTATTACTATTATCTATTAGATTCTAATTCGAAAATTCTATTACTAGGCGCTATAGTATAGTAGTAGTATATTCCGCCTCTATTTAAGCGATAAAGAAATTAATTCGGCCGCCCTATTAGCCGCTTTTTATTATTTAAGAATTTTAGTATAGCCCGGATTCGATTCCTAGTAGCGCTATTTTTTTTTAACCTTTTAACGCCTTTATTTTTAACGTTTTTAAAGTTTTTAAACGTTTAATACGAGCGTATCGAAGGCGATACTATTTTTTCGTTTTATAGTATTTATTATAAACTATTTAAACTGCCTAGAATTTATATAAAACTTAGTAGATATAGAGGTACTGGCTAATAGTATCGGCTGACTAATACGCTGACTAAGTATCAGCGAATTCTAAAATGGATTTTCAGATTAGACCGGCTGACAGCTATCTTAATCCAAATAATCCAAAAATCCAAATAATCTAAAAATCCAAAAAATAGATTTTCGATAGATTAGAGTTCTAATAGTATCTATAGTACGAATATCTACTTAGTAAGCAGCCTAAAATAGAATCTATATATAAGCTAAAAATAAACCTATATAACCTAACTCGAAAATAAGGTTTAGCGGCCGCCGCTAAAAGCGGGAACAACGGAAGTCGAATATCTATTTAATAAACCACGCTAGACCTAATCTAGTTAGATTCTAGTAAGGAAACCTAATATTTTCGATCTAGACGAAGCTAGTCTAGCGATATATATAGGCGTATATAGGCCTACTAACTACTAAAAGGACTTAAACGAGTTTAAAATCGAATCTCTAAATCTTCTTAGCCGTCTCAGCCGTCTCAGCCGCGCAGCCACGCAGCTTCGGGTATACTCGAGACCGGCTAAAAACCGGCTGAGACGGCTAAGACGGCTAAGACCGGCTTCAAGCCGGTTTTGGGAAATGCTGATGTTGGCCCTACGGGATTTATTGCCTAATTAGGCCTAGCGCTCAGCCTTATTCGCTTGTTTATAGATAAACTTTCCATCTATATAGAAATATCAAGCTATTATTATTATTTTAAATCGATTTATAATAATAATATAACGTATCCTTCTACCGATAATTTAACGTAGAAATTTTTATAGATAAGTATATTTTATAGTTATTACTTTTTTTTCTTTTACTAGTAATATAAATTCTATAATACTTTTCGTAAATATTATAATTTACTAAAATCTTTTATATACGTATATATTTTCATAATAGCTATACTATAGTTAAACCAGATAGTAGTACCTTTCTATATCTATAATACTATATCTATTCGCGCGGTCGTCGACTATTTTATTATAGCTAGAATAACTCTATTCCGACTTCGATAAAGATTTCTTTTTTATCGCTTTTAAAACGTACTATCCGACTTCTCTATCTCCCTTTAACCTAATCGATCGGGTAAAGTTTCTAGCTATAGTAACTAGTATATTAGTAGGCGATTCTATAGCTAGTAACCTTTTTAAAACTATACGGGCTAAAGAGTACTTTAATAGTTTAGCGGAATATTTAGATACAGGTTATATAATAAATATAGCCGAGGTAACTAACGTAAATAATTACTTCGTAGTATAGTAGATAGATATAGCGGAAATATTAGAAGCTGATAATTATATATAACGTTAAAAAAGGATTAGTAAACCGAAAACTACGAGTAACGGAATTATATTTATATAGTAGAAAATTCGTAATCGAATGAAAAAGAAAATAGTTAAATAGAAGTAATTAACTACGTTATAAACTTTATCTAACGAATATATCTTTAGCTATAAAAATTTCTTTATACGTAAAATATAATGATCGTTGTCGTATATAACGTTGATAGAATATATATATATATATATATATAAAAACTCAATATAACTTTAGATAGGAACCTTCTAGAAAGAAATTATATCCCAGATATTGTATTTAGACAGTTATAGTTTTGAAATCAGCATCTGCGTTGTTCCCTCGCTATCCTCCGCACCAAGAATCGGAAATTATTGTCATTCGCGAATTGATCACAGCAAGCAGGTCGCCATGGTCTACTACGCGTCTACATTACCCTCGAACTCTCATCTAGAGCATTGTTCCGACTTTTTTAGAAGACTTGAAACGCATTGGTCGATGCCTGCAAGTCGATAAGTGCCTCACTCGCTCGTCGTATGATGTGGCATTCTGATCAACGCTCGATGTTCCCGAACATGTCTTTTGAATGTCACTTTCCATCAAGAGGCAGCCTTTTGAGGCAATCGAGCCGCATCACTGAGTAAGTCTGTCGTAAGTACTGAAAACCCAGCCCCCGTTTGAGAAAACGGTCCAACATGGCCTATGGTCACGCGGTCATCCTGCGCAGTGCTGTACTGTACTAGCGGAGCTTCACTCACTGAAAATTGGAGAAACACCATCATCGAAGTCAAGATGTGAAAGGATGCATTTACTATTTACATGGTAAATCAAGACAAAGTCACTCCGGGATGTTGCTAGATCAGCTCTGACAAACGAGGTCCAGCTACCGACAACATCAAATCCTCCTCCCACGTATGCTCTTTCAATGCTGCTCGTATATGCTGGAGCTGATCTTGATACTGGGCTTGAAACGCCTTGCCCTCTGTGTCAAACAGGCGCGAATCAGTAAACCAGCTACTCATGTTCGTCAGTGCTCTTCGGAGAGGCCATCGGATACATCTTTGCAAACCTTTCTGTCGTGCTTCCTCTCTTAAACTACACCAGTCGCTCTGGTCCTTGCTAAGTGGTTCCACTGGGTTAGAAGACTGGACTGTAGCCACGAGATCTCGAAGGATAGGCTGTATTTCAGCAATGACTGGTGACTTGCACTTGTGCACAAACCGGAGACGTCGGGCTCGAAGCCTCCGAAGGGGTGCGAGGTGTCGTTCGAGGCGCTCTGTGGGGAAGCATCGCTCCCAGTCTCTGCCTGCTCTCAGTGGTCGAAGCCAAGAAAGATCTTCTCTTGAGCACTCACAGGGTAGATAAACGACGACATTCTTAAGTCGTCGACCATGAGACGCCAGATCGTTGCAGAACACAGCAGTATTTTTGGCGTCGTGATCATCGCACCCAATAGTGTAGTCGAGATACTCATCTGGCATAATTATCTCGAGATTCTGAATCGTCCACAGAAGCTCAAATGGAGATGAGTGGCGCAGTGGTACTTCATCGTCTGCCACAGTTGTGACAGGGGCATCGACTGTCCTCCAGGTGATAAAATTTCGGTAGTAGCGCTCCTCTGAAAGAATTCTGGACGCCTCGAAGTTCAACTGTTTATTTGTAAGCAGGAAGTTCGCGGCGTCATTGCGTCTAGATGCCTTTGCTTCTTTTACTTCTTCATACTCTGAAAACCAGTGGAAGTCCTTCCTCATTTTGTTTTCGTCTTCATGTGAGAGCACGATCTCGCGGTAGATCATGTTGCGCAACTCCAGCGGGAGATCCAATATTGGGAAAGGCATATCCGCTGCTCGAGGTTTGCAGAGGCCTTGCAGAGAGCAGAGGTTGATCCAGGGTAGATGGTACTCACAAAACCACGTCTCCAACGAGGTACTTATCGACCAGGCTGTGATAAGGGCCATTATATTCGTTATTGACCGAGGCATGAGACTTCTTTGTTAGGAGAGAATGAAAACTTCTTCCTGATGCCGTTCTCGATCTTCATCCAATCGTTCGAAGCCCTCAGTACGATGACCCTAAGAAGAATACTACCAACTCATTGCTGGCGGAATCCGAATCAGTACGCTACGTCTCAGCCCTTGTGTATGCTTGTCTGGCGAGTATAAAGAAAACGTACAATGTGATTGAGGTTCCTAACAATTGCTTTCATCTTTTTCATTGTCCGTATAAAGAATTCGAACTTCGACTTCATAGCCGCTTTATCCACCAGAGTCTCATTGAGCAGAGCCTCATGCATATAATCCAGATCAAGTCACCCACAAGTCTTTACACCATCCGCTTATTCCATTTCAAAACACATTACCAGATCCAGCTCTACTCAACGTAAATAATCAGAAGCGTTACGAAGTTCACAGCTACGACCAATAGCCATGTTCAAGATCCTCGGGTATGAGCACGGGATGCAGAAGGGAAATGGGAAGTCGAAGAGTGGATGGACGAGAAAAAGACCGGGTCAAAAATCAGGCTCAGATGATTATCAAGCTCCATTGCGTAAAGGTTCGGTTAGGGCATCACAGCGTGATCAGCCACCGCCTGGCTACTTCCCGCAAGAGGATGTCCGCTTTTTTGATCATCCTGGCCAACTCCAGCAGCAACAGGACCCCCGGTTTGATGGTCATCCTGCCCAATTCCAGCAACAGGACGCTCGCTTTAGTAATCATCCTTCCCGACTTCAGCAACAGGACCCTCGCTTTATCGATCAAGCTGTCCAGCTTCAGCGACTAGACCCACGGTTTGATGATCATCCTGCCCAGTTCCAGCAACAGGACGCTCGCTTCAGCAATCATCCTTCGCGACTCCAGCAACAGGATCCCTACAATCTCGATCAAGCTGCGCCGATCCGGAAATCCAGCGCCCGTCCAAGTCGCCGACAAACCGTACATTACCAACCAGACGACCGCGAAAGAGGTATGCATCCCGACGACCCGGTCAGTGAAGCTGATCTCCGTCGCAGCGCAAATCATGCCAGTGAGTTTGGCGCTCCTATCCAAGCCATGGGGCCACCTCAAGACCCCCATCAAGGCCGCTCAGTTCACTACTCAAACCGTCGATCCGAACAGCCAATCCAGGGGTCCGAGCGCGGAAGCCAGCGTCTTGCTCCTATCTACGAAGGTTGGGAACGGCATTCTCGTGACGTCTTTGCAGGCTCTCATCGTGATGGTGCGTACCGCCCGTCACGGGCGGATCAAGGTGGAAGACAGTATACTGTTCATAATGACTTCGCGAAGGCACCTAGTCATACTGGGTCGGCGAGGACTGGAGGTGCGAAGCAGAAGGCGGTGTTGTATGGGGCGAAGAAGGAGGTCACGCTTGCTGACTTTTAGGTGAGTCTATGTGCTGTAATATAGTTGTATTAGATGTGTATTGGTAGGATGTAAAAAGTGAGTCACATTGCTGTAGGTTCCTTTACCGGTTTTAGCCTGCTGAAAGCTTTTTTTATACAACAGTATCCTCTTAGCTTCTATCAACCAGATTGGTCGATCACAACATTGATTCTTAATATCAAAATTCCTCTTTCAAAGCCTTTCTGTTCATACTTATTGAGTAGTGCGTAATTGAAATAATGAAACTCATTACTCTAGTAGGACCAGGCACATACGGATTGTTATTCATATCGTGATATCCCAGATCTACGTCATCAGACGACTCCTAAACGTTTATTCATTGACTTCAATACTTCTTTACGTAAAATGCTGACCAGTTCAACCCGACATTATGACCTATAAATACCCATCTTCTTCCATTCCACATATATCTCCTTAAATTCTAAAAACTGCGAACACAACCTACAGCCTCGAAATACAAACACAAACTCTCAAGCTTTCCCTCACCCATAAATAACCCATACCACCCACACCATCAAGAATCAAGGATAATGAACCGAGGCCACCACGGTGGCCGTGAGCCTGTGCTCTACGACGGCCACTTCGTTAAGGCAGCCAAAACACCCGGCCACCCCCTAAACAAACTAGCCCGACAACAAGGTATTCCACCAGAAGGGGTCGGCGATTTCCTGAGGGCAGAAAAAGACCGCTACGAGAGCCGGGGCATGGAGAGTCCATGGGCTCAGATCGTTAAGGAAACAGCGCGAGCCGATGGGTGGGACGAGGAGCTTCTGACATTTAGAGGTGGTGGTGGACATGGTGGACGGGGAGGACGAAGAGGACATGGAGGGCGAGGAGGGCGTGGAGGGCGAGGAGGGCGAGGTGGACATGGCCCTCCCGAACCATACCCATATGACGACTATGGCGATGACTTCGATGACTATGGCGCTGAGGACTACCTGTTCGAAAACCAAGCCGAATACGACGAGGGATTCCGACGCCTCCATGCGCAGGTCAAGGCAACTCATCAGAAAGGTCGTGGCGAACGCCCGCAACCCACTGAGACGACGGAAAGCGAGATGGATCCGCACGAGGCGATGAAGGTGGCCAAACGACAAGAGCAGGCGAGGGCTGAGAGGAGGTATCAGGCGGAGATGCACCAGGCACATGTGCAGAGGAAGCAGATGCAGCAGATGGCGGGGATGGGGGGTGAAATGGGTCGTAGAATGGGGCGTGGTGGGATGGGCGGCGGAATGGGGATGGGTGGTCGGAGGTTTTGATAAGCGGATCTTTTGCTCCAATGGGAGACGATTTCGATTTCGAGTGAGGTGGTAGGTAGTTAGTCGGTCGAGGAAACGGAGGAATGTGTATATTGGGGCACGGAAAGTACATTTATGTGGAAACGAGATTCTAGCTACTTCAGTTAGCATAATGAATGTTGTTTTAGAGATTTGGTTTATTACATCGAGTACAAATACTATGGTCTACGTATCGGTACAGATAGTGGAAATACGACGAATAGATAATCCTGAAAATGGAAGCAATGAATTACAAGTCTTGGCTATGGACTGAGCTGAACAGGGTGATATATAAGTTCCCATTCTATATTACTCATTCCCCAAAGTGGAAACCATAATCACCACACATTCCCGGTCATATCCTGACAATTAGTCTAGCGGTAGCAGCCCAAATTTGCGTCATCAGAAAACTCCTCGATATCAGCTCTGTGACTCCGTCACAACTTCACAAGAATGATGACTCCCCAACACCGCCAGAATCTCTATATATACCCACCACACTGCCTCTCTTCCCCATCCTTCTGCATCAGACCCGAAAACCTTCCAAAAGAAAAGGCACCTCTGATAACCATCAAACAACATACACATCATCTCAACCACAGTCCATCCTCAACACCACCAACAACAACCATGCCCCGACGTCAAGGTCACGGTCACCGCAACCTCCCCCCCGAAGATCCCGACCCTTTCTTCATCGCCGCCACAACACCCGGCCATCCTCTCGAACAAATATGCCGTGAACAACGCATACCACCTGAAGAAATCGGGGACATCTTGAAAGACGAAATATTACGATGTCGAAATGAAGGCCGATATTCTCCGTACGAGGACGTTCACTGGCAAGTCCAGGATGAATATGACGAAGGCATGTATGACGCTGTGGGGCCAGGTGGAGGCCGTGCTGGAGCCGGAGTTCGTGGTGGACATGGACATGGAGGTCACGGTCGTCGTGAAGGACACGGTGGACATGGAGGACACGGAGGACCCGGAGGACGACACGGAGGACACGGAGGACGCGGTGGACGACACGGAGGACACGGTGCAGGACACGGAGGACACGCTGGAGGACACGGAGGACACGCTGGAGGACACGGAACAGTTGGTCCCGGATTCGAGAACCGCATCGCCGACCACAATGCCGAAGATATAGTTGACGGCTTTGATTACAGTGACGAAGCCGATGACTACGAGAAAGCGGCACAGGAGCGGCCGGGTGGAAACGGCGGCGGCATGGGCGGCGGCATGGGCGGTGGAAGGCCTCGTAGACAGCCTCGTGGGATGGGGGGTGGTATGGGCGGCGGAATGGGCGGCGGAATGGGTGATGGGCGATTCTGAGTTCAGAATCTGTCTGGGATGGTAGGGCAAAAGATGTGCCTTTTTGTCCAAGTGGGAGGGGGATGCTTGGTTGAGCGAGCGCAGGGATCTCTCTATGGGTATCTCAATAGAGATATGGAGTTTGGTTGCATGCGTGCGAGAAATTGATATTCAGGTCACTTTGGTGGCAGATAGGAATGCAAATGAGGGTTACTGCTTGACACGTCATCTTTGAATAATGCATGGCAGCTATTCTTCGGGGTTTTTTCCTGTGGAGGTTTTGCAAAGGCTGGCGTAGCCTATGACATAGGAATTATCATGTGTCCAGCGGTGGCAGGTGGTGGTGAATTAAAAGTCTTCGTCTTGCTTCCATGAAGAGAGAGTATATATAATTGCTTTGCTAAACCTAGCTCAACCGAACTACCCTACCCATGAAAGTGAGGAAGTATCATAGACAGAAATGAAGTTCATTCAAGTCCCTGACGGGCTTACATGCAAAATGATAGGCACCAAGTACCTCAGCACTATCCTCACTTACCGACTACTAGAGCATTCAAACAAAGAAGAATCCACACCCTTCATCCGAGATCCTCCATCGAACCACACAACATTCACAATATCATCACCAACCCGGCCTCCCGACTCCCCCGGGGATTTACCCCCACCTCCCCCACCCCATTCCCACCAAAATTCCTCTATTCCTAGCCGCCTGAACTGGCCCATTAATCCCCGATGTCCCCACGAAGTCGGCCCCCTCAGGCAACAACCCATAAGGCCCACACGCCTCCTCCCAAGGCGCGGCATTCAAAATCCGATCCATAACATAATCCCACTTCATCGGCACGCGAATCCCATGACCTTCATTGCCATCATGGAACGAAGCGCAACGTCTCACTGAGCTGATGATCAGCCACAGCTCATCCGCGCAGATGCCTCCACGTTCTTGCGCTTCCTTGTAGAGCTCGGTGCCCGGGGTGGAGTGTTCGGCGTCGAAGATCGTGCGGTGTGAGCAGAGTTTGCCATTGTGGCGACCGATGCTGTGGTTGTCGAGCGCGGAGTTGTATTGTGAGCAGGCCCAGCCGGCTTGCCTGGCTTGATGGCAGGACAGGCGGGTGGAGGGACACTCGGGGCCGAGGGGGTGGTGGCGGGGGAATTTGGCTGGGGAGGAGAATGATATAAATGCTCCACCTGGAACCTCTGTTATAAGAAAATAATTATCTCAAAGATACCTATAACAAAAGCTCCATAAATCCACGATCATGTCTCCTCTAAGCCACATGAGCCAGCTGCAGGCTTGCCTTATAGGTAACGGGCCGGATACGGATACTAGCTTCGATAGTCACGGAACCAGGAAACACCAGGGCGAGATTTGTCCACATCGGCAGCTTTTCGAGTACGAAGCGCAGCTACCCGGTACTCAACTCTTCGAAGAAGCGAAGCGCGAAGGCGGAATTTCTGCGGATGAACTCTGGTTGAAGATCAATTCACGAAGACGAGCTGCCATATCCACGGGAAACTTGGACTGTCCTTGGGTTGCATTGATGGCCCGCATTCTAGGCTTCGCGCCTCATAGCCCGGTTTGTGGACCGTATGGGTGGCTCCTACCATATGGGCCGCTCAACCCCGATGAGAAGAAAGCTAGAAGTTTCCCACCAATCCAAAACGAACGCGACCCAACATCAAGAGATACGTATACAGATCAAGAGACCCTAGCGCGTATACGTACTTACAGAGAAGAGCTTGGATTTTCGCGAGACCATGTTAGGATTGGCGACATATATCCCCTCAAAGCCGGATTACCTGGAGTCTGCGAGTGCGTAGATCCGTGTGGATCAACCAAAACAGAATCAGATTTCTCTTGCGAGGATGATCCTCCTAGTTATTTATCAAGCACAACATCCAAGCATGACTTATCGAACAGGGATTACGTTCAATCAGATGAAAGTTTCGATATTCGCAGCAAGAATGCAGACTCGCAACAATGGGGCTTAGCTACACACCAAAACAGCGTCGATAGTTTTGCTGTTCCCCTCCCATACGACAAGCCTCTCGAGGTGCCAGGCACGCGTGACAGGCTTTTGGACGCGACTATCCAAGAGGAGGTCGTTGATCCAAGTTCAGGGGCGGCGGTAGATGCAATGAAGTTAGACATGAATAAGCAGCAATACTGCTTATATCTGTACTGGGAGCACCTTGTAGCACGTGTGAAACGGCGCCGCAGCCGCTTGGATGAAATCTGTGAAGCACACGGGAAGGTGGTCGAATGTGAAGGCTTGGGCAGTTGGTATGGATCCACTGGTCGACAGAATGTGGACGAGAGTTGGGGCATCGAGCATCCATCACTCATCACCTTCAAGTGGAAGGGCGCGATCAAACATTATTTCCAATAGAGCTACCCCACGATGTACCACATAGGTATCCCATTTCGAATCGGATTTTTCGTTGTAGCACGCAACCAAATCATTGGATGACCATCCGGGTCTTTGGTCCTATTGAAAATTAGTTGCTGGATGACGAGATTAGCCTTTCACACTGTATCCTCGAAAAGAGGACAATTCTCTACATTGAGTCTGCCAGAGGACTTATCTGGAATAAATAGAACCTCACCTGAAGAAATAGTGCTTGTAAATGCGGCCGAGGAGAAAGCCGAGGAGCCTTGAAGTATATAACCCAAGTCCCGAGTATCATGTTTGCCTTCTCCTTCTTCCATTATACTTTCACCACTTCATTTGATTATCTATCGTGACCATCTGCGGGCTTATTCTATGTATGAGACTTTTGCGATTCTGCTTCACTTTTCACGATTGTAGCAATTTCATTCGACAACTGCGGTGCTTTGGGAGTCCAGCCAAGCTGAGCCTGCGATCGCGACGACTTGATTACCCTGTTTGTTGCCCACAGGACAGCAGCATGACGGCTCATAGATTTTGCTTTCCCGGCATCGATCTCTTCCTTGATTTCGGGGTCTATAATAAGACCCTGCGAATGCGCTTCTGCCGTGATGAGGTTGCATAATTCTCCAAAAGACTGTCAACAAGGCAGAGCGTTACTAGTTACAGGGAAGTTCATTATCATCTTTCCGTTTTCGAGGCAGTACATACCGTTCTCGTTCCAGAGTCCTAATCGTTGGTTGGTGGCAGCTTCGGCCAGAGCGAAAATCTGATCACTCAAACCGTGGATGTGAATTTTGCTCCACGCATTCTGGCCAACTCCAAGATGGAAACCATGACCGCGCTGCAAAGTACATCTTGCGATTTCTGGAGCTTGGATACTCCTCTGATGGACTGGTCCTCTGACGCTACTGTAAATCAAGGGAACAACGAGCAGAGCGGTACGCACGTGGGCCGGCTGCGAGATGTTATTGTTCTCGCCCACGCGCTTGGGATTGCTCCGAATGGTCTTCCTAATCTTATCGTTGTCCTTCAAATCATGGTGGATTTCTTGACTTGATTGGCCGTATCTGCTTTATGCTATCTCAGCGGCGGCAAACAGGGTGGCTCCACCAATCTAGATCCAGTGGCCTTTTCTATCAGCTTGTAGTCGGACTCGAGCCTTTTAGATGACGCTCCTGGACGCCTTTTGCAATGGCCGAAGCAGCACCGGCATGGCCTGTGGCTGCGAGATCTACAGGTGGTCAGCGATGAAAGTTGGACAGGAGCTCAGGAGAACAGACTGAGAACTACGTCAGCTTTCCTCGCCTCTTTCTCCCGCAGATTCGAATCATCGATATCACCCTGGATGATCTCGACGCCAGGATAGCTTTCTGACAACTGGCTTGCCTTGTGCGAATCTCTCACCAGACATGAAAGGTGCAACTTTGCGAGACTTGACTGCTGAAGACGATATAAGACATCGCCGCCTACTTAGCTGGTCGAACCTGTTAAGAAGATATGAGACATGTCTGCCTGATTAGATTTGCAAAGAAGCCCATCATTATTACTCTACGTGAAGGCTGTCCTGACATTGCCCTTTCCGAATGACGTAGGACTTGGTTGATAATTTGGATCTCGGGGAAGGCAAGAAACTCGGCGGGAGGGCGGAATCGTCGGGCGGAATGTGTTCCGCATCTCAGGTTCATGACATCGCGGTGGCGGGGACAGGCGGGGATATGTACCACCACATGTCGACTTACTTCGGACAGCACCTTGACACAGGGAAGAGACAACAAATTCCTGGAGGTCACGAAGACTATACCGGTAGTAACAGCCGGCCAGATTATGCATCTTGCCAATCCTTCACCCCGCACTCGGTGATCCACTAGATGGCGTTAACGATCAGCCAGTTCTCAGTAGCTGGCCACTTCGAGACGTCGTGCTCGCCCGTCGCGGTATCAAGGTGTTCTTGGACTGACTCAACAGCACCTTGATACGAATCTGCCATGCCAACCGGCGCAGGGCACGTCAGGAAGAAGTCCCAACAACCGGTCAGACGCACCCAAGTCCCTGGGGGTTGCTCTGATGGTCTTGGTGCTCGTATGTGGTGGTGGCCCTTCCGGAGAGGCTTACGGATTCAAGTTCTGGCACAACACTGGCCCCACGAAGGAATATCCCGTCGACGGAGTTGGAGATAAGATCGGTCGCCTCCGGGCATTCCTTGCTGTCATCACTTTCTCTGTTTTCGCTTTCGCCTTTGCCCCTGAATCACTGGTCATGACGGATGGTGAAATGCAGAACCCACGACGCAACTTGCCAATCGCAGGCCGGATCTACTTCTACCGCTTGATCTTCTTCTTGTCTTCGGTATCTTCTTCATCGGCCTCCTCGTTTCGAGCAACAGCAAGAGTCTTCTCAACGGCGAAAGCGGCGCCGGGTCTTCCCCGTAGGCCGTCGCCGCCCGCGAGGCAGGCATCAAGGTCTCGACTCCGTGATCAATGCAGTCATCGTCATATCCGCCTGGTCCGCCGGCAACGCCCCCAAAATCTTCACCCGGTGCACCAAGTCCGGGATCCCCTACTACGCCCTAGGCGCCAGCGCCCTTTGGTCGCTCCTGGCCTACCTCAACGTCGCCGACTCCGGCGCCGCGGTCTTCAACTGGTTCGTCAACCTCATCAACACCGGCGGCTATCAAAGCTGGATCTGCGTCTGCATCATCTACTTCCGCTTCCAAAAAGCCACCTTCGATCGACCAGAGAATCACCGACCTCCCTTTCCGATCCCGTTTGTAGCCCTACTTGGCTTACGTCTGCATCGCAGTTCTCAGTACGTTGATGCTCTTGTCCGGATATAAAGTTTTCCTCCCGGGATACTGAAAGTAGCTTCGTTCCTGACGGCCTATATCGGCCTCCCGATTTCCCTGATCTTGTTCTTCGGTCATAAATTCACGATCGGCAAGCATGATGCCTGGTGACATTCCGTTGAAGATATGCATTTGATCTCCGGTTTGGCGGAGGTTATAGCGCAAGAAGAGCCGAAGAAGCAGACGAATAAGAATTGGTATATTAAATGGCAGATTGCACTTACGTAATTTTAACTGCAAGGACGAATATTGTTCTCTTAAATGTTTGCTGACGATCATGTAACTCATATCATACCCTTCGCAGTAATGGCTCTTCGAAAGCCAATCCTTTTCATCCACTGTTCTAGAGCGCTCCCTCTATCCTTCCTTAGAGATTGCACATCGTGCCTTGTATGACGCTCCTCTTCCTTTAGTTTATGTAGCAGATCTTCAGCTATGTAGCTTAGCCATTTCAAGATTAACATACTGTTAGATGACAGGGCATCATTCCGACGGCCTAACCGAGCTAGATGCTATTGCGGGAAAGGATGCCCTTTTTTCCCCGCCTATAATATAAAAGTTACCTACAATCCCCTTGCACGATATGGCACATACTACCAACAGCCTTCTCTCACTTTTAACCCCTGACAGCGTCTCAGCTATCTGCCGCACCACGGTTTTATTCACTTATGTAAGGTAGTCGCAAACCTCTTTTTGGTTTATTTCGCAGGTAAATTGAAGCGAAGCACGGTACCACTCTCCATCCAGACTCCAACCGCTGTCGTAGCATTTCCTTAAGTTGGCTTGGATTATATGTGATATGTTGTACGCGTCGCAAACCAAACTAATCCAATTCAATCCAATTTGATTTTATACTAAATCAATTATATAATTTTTATTGCCCTATCGTTATACTATTGCGCTGACTGCAGTAGAGGGCGGAAGACGCAGCGTTCTCCAAATCATTAATGCCATACTGGTGCTAAGCATACCCAACTGCCATTTTTCGCAACATTTGATTCGCTCTTTGACACTTTCACCATCCCATCGTTCTATCTATATGGAACCTCTTCGCTTCCCTTATTACTATCTAGTACCCTCGGCCATCTCATCTCCAACGCGAAAGCGTCAATATTTCGCTGTCTTGATTCTCTTGCAACGGCGGAATGTGAATATAGACGGTGATTACACATGACCATTTCCCGGGACAGAGCTCTCTCATGAGACCCAGCTCCCACCCATGTTATAATTTCTTTGTTTTTATTTTGAAGTTTTCTTTCTAAGACATCGACCTCACAATCTCCTGATACTGATACACAGTCTCCACATCCGGACACCCCTTTGCCTTTCTCATTTTATGGTAGTTCATTTCTTCTTGTAGGGTTTTGAGTTCGCGGTAAGCCCAAAAAGTCACTCCAACCATGATGGAGACGATGGAAGAGGAAATGAGGGAGAGGAGCATGTTGTTGAGTTTATGGCGTGCCGTGTGTAGTGGTTTTGAAGTTATTGGAGGTCTTGAGGTCGTGGAGGGGGACAATATTAGGTCTGGATGTGGGTGGATGTATATGCTGGTTGACACGTCATGATGGGGGGTGTGAGTCATCGTCTTCACGTTCTGTTGTTACGTAAGTGTAGTTGGGTGAACGGCTCATCGATTTACATGATGGAGTTTGCGACTTGGGTTAAATCATCGGCAACATCAGAGATGAAGTTTCATGCAATCAACCGAACAGTAAGTTTGAATAGCTATCAGGAATTTACCCAGGTTGAAAAGTCTTCCACAATAGTGTGAGAGGCCTATGAATAGCTTTCTTTGCAGTGTCGGATGGTAAAGGGCGATGATGATATGCATACAGAGTAAGCCTCAAGCCACTTTGTTGGCTGAACGTCTGCATGGAGAAGCAAAGATGTCAAGCTGTCAAATGGGTTTATGATGGTCGCTGATAATACTGCGCAGGAAGTAGAATAAACTGTGTAAGTGGCTGTTATGTGTGTAGGTTCTGCAGTAGCTGACATCTTAATAAAGACTCTCGTTAGATGGTATCTGGCCTGGGCTACTACTTTCATCACAAAAGGTCTGCTTCAAACATATCTCACTGATCCCTTTCCCACATTAAACATAGCTACCAGTCACGACGGTGGCTGTCTCGACGTCTTAACAAAACCACACGATCGTGGTGGAGATCCAAACACCGGGGCAAAGATAAATTTGTGTATTATATGATGATAGAGAGAGGTAATAACATATACGGCCCCAGAAGGTGTCAAAATGGCACCCGTCCGCTTGTCCCAAGTTAAGCCTCCAGTTGGCAGATTGACAGTTTGGTCGGAGACGATTCCACGTTGGTACAAGTACACAAAAAGACAAATCATGTTGGCTCTTCCCTTCTTCGCTACACGCGGGGTGATTTCCCTCTCTTAGAGGCCGTAATTTTTCGCTTTTGCTTTTTGGGTTTTCTAATTTGTGTGTGAGTCCTGGATCGCGTGGGATCCTACCATCTTTTTCTTAGGGTTAGGCCCTTCGACAAGATGATATGGCACAGAGCGCAGTCATGACGGGGCTTGTGTCATGAGAAATTGGAATGTAAGTGAGCACCGGGGTATTGAATCTTTGTCCGAAGGGACATCTGCATCTTCCTATGAGCGGGTTCGGAGGCAAAATTATAAGGGTTCCAATGGATATAAAAATTGCTCCTTCCTTGCATTAGAATATTTACATCGCCGTCTCGACCCGGCAGACATTGGTCCTGGCCGTTGGGGAGCTCATACAGCTCGTAAAAGAAGGGGTTGCGCCTATACAACCATGGAAAAGAGCAGGAAGCGCTAAGCGTGACATATGGCTAAACGGGACTCGGCCGTGGAAAAAAAATACAATCGCTAATCGTGGCGCCACTATGGATTTTAGAAATATAAAGTAATCTTTCCCCACTGGCACATTTTCACTCCGCAAAGTTGTCGGCATGGCAAACACTGTTGCAGGAGACTGGTCTCACTGAAGAAAATGAAGAGCCCCAAGCTGATCTGACGGAGCCGCCGAGAAGGCCTCTATATACAGGTACGCTCTCTCGTCGCTAATATAACCCGCTCCAAGCTTGCTACTGTAGAGACCGTAAGGACGACGAGCTCCGACTTAACCGCAGCTCTACCGTTACGATCCGCCGACGTATCGTTGCCTGAGGCTGACACGCGGACCAAGGAACCCAACAGACTCCGTAATGCATCCTTCGATGTAGGACCTTTAAGTGTTTTCAGCTTATCTGACTTGCCCACTCGTCTCTCCAGGTATGATCTCTTCTGGAAGCTGGTCTATGCGAGCAGGGAGTGTGACGACTTCCAGATCTGAAATAGGACGTCGCAGATTTATGCCATGCCAATGTGTACTTCGAGTTGCAGCAGTGTTGTGTTGCCAAATGGAATTTTGGATGGTTGCTGTAAGCAACTTCGAGAAGCTCAAATTGCCCCCTGGTAAACCTGACTCTGACTTGTATTGATCCTTGCTCTTCTCCGAAATTTCCACGGTTCGGAAGGGGAGAGTGTGGAGATAGACGCGTGTTGTCGATAGTCTGCTGAAGGACGACAGTGCTAACCACGATGCAGGGTGGGAACTAGGGATAATGGGACGCACGGCACTGTAGGATGAACAGGAGCTTTTGTAGGATCTCTTGTAACGACGGAACAGAGACTTCTGTTCGTGTCATCGTTGTTGATATTGTAGTGGAAGGGTAGGAGGCTGGATAGGAGTATGACAAAGATGCTCTATTCAAGATTGTCAGCGGGCCATGTCTGGTGTAAACCCTGGATTAGATCCTATACATGGATGATCGCAGGGTGTGCGCAAATGGAAGACGGGACCGGGGAGAGAGGCCTTAAATGTACGAACCAGGATACGCCATCCTCCAAACACTGTTCGAAAGTGACGGATTTCGACTGGCCTGTGGGGGAGCTGATCTCCACCAGACCCTTCTGTAGGTGTAATGATAGCAGCTTCGCTGACTTTATCGAGCGAGTCGTTGGACGTCGGGTTGGTAAAGCGGGCTTAGACTTGCCAACCCTGTTTGGAGGGGATTTAGGAGGGAGTTGCAGCTGGAAGCCGGAAGGAAGAGGCGGAAAAAAGGGTAGGGTAAGTCTGCGAGTTGTTGAGGGCCGCCGACGAGTTGACATGGGAGGACATTGGCTGGGTTGCAAGGAATAATCGCGGAATCCAGGCATAGGAGGGGTAATGGGAGGAGACCATAGTCGCCTTCGAGCTTCTCGTCGTGCCTGATATTCGGGGGTCCAGAAACGCGACCTCTTTTGCTTGGGAGACGGCAGGTTGTTCATTTCATCCTCGGCTTCCTGTGGATCGACTTCGGTCTCGTTGTCGGAGAGCGGCTCTGGCTGACATCGGCGTATCATTTCCTCGAAGTCCTTCTGTGACTCTTCGTACCCGCGACACTCCCTAGCTAACCGATGAACCTCCCATGAGGTGGGCTGGACGTCCCGTGGCCAGGATCTTATATTGGCACATTTGAGTTCATCGTGATTGCAGGCTGGCGCCATAGCATGGGTTGTTGTGCTGCAAATGGGCAGCGCTGAGTTCGAAGTGATGATAATGATGACAGAGGAGCGAAGGTGGATCTAGTCTAAGAAGCTACCTCAAGTAGGTTAGCTTCAAATTTCATGCACGTGACAGCGCAATCGTCATCGCGTCTCGTCTAATCCCACCTCGTGTCACCGCGGTTGGCGGGGTAATCAAGCAACGCATCAACAGAATCAAGATCTACCAGCTATCCCACCACCATTGCACGGTGCGCTGTGCTTTATCTAGCCATTTTCGCTTCTCGTCCATCAGCACAATCAAAATGTCCTCGAGTTCAGATCCATGCGCTCCGACACAAGCCATAGATAGCCCGCAAAGGCTATACGCCGAGATCGAGGCTTCCGCTGCTCAAACGGACCATGGACCAGATATTCTCCATATTATTCCTCTCAATACCGAAGCCCGCCGTGCCTTCGATACAGTAGCACAGGCAGCAAAGCAGGGAACACTTGCCCCGCTCCATGCTCAGTACGTATGCGTCACAGGAAGCCGTCCGCTCGTAGATCACGCCAAAGATGTCACCAGCACTAGAGATGGTAGGGATCCGCCGGCCACGGTTCTCACGGGGCATTACCGCCTCTCGTTCTCGCTTATGGCAGTGTTAAAGGCCCCACTTTGGGTAAGTACACGCACAGACATTGAATCATCTGTACTTCTCCTTGCAGGTGGTTCTCTATCAGTGTCCCAAGTCCATAGTTTCATACGGCAATGTATCCCTTCCACTGCCAGGGTCTCTGTTCACCCCAATGGCCATTGTCATAATTGCTCTTCTGTTTTTGCGGCCCATAGAAAGAATGGAGAAAGACAGCCGTTACCTCGCTAGGCAACATCGACCATCCGTCCGCCTGCGTATTTAGAGTAGCCGTGATGTACCCTGGATGAACCTGTGAATAACTGCATCCCCTAGCAGGCTCAGAGGCTCGCAAAGAAGCAGTTGAGATGGGTCGCTCTAGCTAATACGTCGATAGGTCGTCGGTAGGGGCTCGAAGACACGATTCGAATCAACACGTAATGTCGACATTCTTCTCGTTGCACCAGATACAACGGGTTATTCAAACCTCGCCGCTGCTCATCTCTATCTTGGTATCCACTCCAAATCTGGCGTATGGCGAATTAAGGCGGGCGCAGAGATTACAGTCGACGATGAAGACTACCAGCAGGATGAAGAAGTCTATTTACGTCGGCCTAAGACTGGAATCGAACTCTTGGACATGCAATACATAATCCAATTCAAAGTAAATACGCCCGAATTGGAAGATGAATATCTTAAAGCACGAAATGCAAGTCTCCTAAGAGAATGATATCCCCTTCCGCACATAGGTATATCTGGTATTCCAATCCAAGGTAATACAGATTTCGATTCGATTGTATTCCGCCACGGACTCGGTAGTGGTAGTTTCGGCAGTGTGTACGAGAGATATAGTCCCGCTAACGGTAAGCTTCGAGTGGCAAAGCGGATTATACTGCAGTCCGCCTACAGAAGAGAGGAGGTAGACCTAGAGATACAAGCTTTGCAACGTTTTAAAGGTTGTTTGGGTATTATAGAGCTGGTCGATTGGCGGACTGCTCTTAATAGCAGAAATCTGCTGGTTTCGCACTACCCACTGGACGTCTACCTTATATACGAAAAGGGTGTTGCATTTAATAAATTCGATTGGAGTACCGTCTCCTGGGACATCAAACGATCCTTATGCTACCAGCTACTGATAGGACTTAAAACTATCTATAATACAGGGTGTATGTACCGGGACATCACGCCAATAAATATTCTCGTCTTCCCCAACGAAGAACCCCCTTAAGCCGTTTTGTACGACTTCGGTAAATTCTGCGATACCCTAACGGAGGTCGAAACAAGATTAGCAGGTTGGCTTTATCTGCCCCCTGAACTGGAGAAAGATAGAAGAAATCTATATAACGAGAAGCTGGATATCTGGATGCTCGGACTGGCCTTGACATACTCTTGGTGGCCGCAGACGAATAGTCGTCAACCCAGGAAGACGGATGATTTCGTTCACATAAAAAGGATATTGCTCGAGAATAAGGCTAGTAATGGCTTGAGTATCCTGATCGCTCGCATGATGGAATGGCAACCTCAGGAAAGACCTTCGGCCGCAGACGCCCTGAAAGACGAGACGATGCAGCAGTATGCAGCTGGACAGGCGCACGGCATGGCATCGCCTTCGACATCGAAGCGGCCCTACAGCTCAACGGACAGATGATCATTGATGGGCAGTGACCGGTGCTGTCACATCAATTGATATGATGCGTCAGGGATACCTCGACAACCAGGCAAAAACACCTCGACCGTCAGGCAGCAAGGATCAGGCTACGCTCAACGGATCACCTTTCAGTGGATGGATTGCTTCACGAGTCTGTCACGGAGCACGCAGGCTGCACCAGAAATGGGGCATCAATGTCACTTAAAGTCGACTGGTATTGCATTTATGGACTATGTACAGTTGGTCTCGACAATATCTGTTCATTCTCACACCGAAGCCGACCTTCAGTCCTTATGGCGCAGCTCCCGGAATGTCGGCAGTACTGGCTGCAACGTCGTCTCACTACCCTGACTATCGCGTTCGAAATCCTCCGACGGCTGTTCTTTTCATCCACGTGGAGCGTGCCATGACGGATCATTTCGTGCTGTTCACTGGGCACAGAGCCTTGTTTAACGTCGTTATGGGATCTTGATCCTGGAATCTCTCGTGCTCGCCACGACCCACTCTTTTCTCCTGACATCGAACGGCTGGTGATCTGGCTTCTAGCCGGTCCGTCCTCTAACCGGATATGATTGCCCTTAATGCTAACACAGGACTGGTAGGGGTTTTTGACGAGCTTTCCAAATTCGGGAGCGGTGCTGCAGCTTGCTCGCCGATTCAACTAGGTATGGACACGAATTCAGACTTCGTCGCCCAACTCTGACACCATCACAGCTGAGCCCAAGGCTCCGAGAGACTAATTGCAATTGACTGCGGAGCCTGAACCCGACCCCATGACCGACGGCACCACCCAATGTGCTTCAGCTCTCCTGTTCATACGTCACGCACAGCCACCAAAGCATCCTATTATTCAACACCCATGTGACCAGCAGAAGAGCGAGAGCAATCTAAAGCAACAGGTGGACTCGGTGCAGCCTTCTGGAGACTTTTCTTCCGATCAGAGTACTGTAGTCGAACATCTGAACGATGACATTGACACTGCTGATCTTGTCGCAGCCTCGTTCCGTGCGCCGGACATCCCTGCGCAGGTATTCCAATTGACCCATCAACTCCTGGTAATGGCTCCGCCTACACAAGTCCTGGAGAGACCTTACCGAGTGAGCAAGGTAGCGCTGCATTATCAGCTGATGCAGCTTCTTCATCGAGATCCTCCAGCAACCCTGAAAGCAATGATCGTCTTGGCCCAACGTGGCCAGAAACCTAATCTTATCCGATACACTTATCTTGAGGTATCCTCACGTTTTGGGGTGCTTGATAAAGAGTGGTCTCTAATGTGGTCCCAAATGGGAGAATTGTGGAATTGAGGAAGGAGCAGAAGAGCTCTCAAGGGTACCTGAAAGATATGGGGCATGACGGCTAGCTAAGGTTCGGATCGATCTCTGTCTGTTCGAGTTACGTTTGACGATATCCTTTTTGTGTACTTTGCGCTTCAACACAGGGATGGCGTTATCCTTGTAGTATGATCATGTTCGGCATGTTCAAAGAGGATTGAGCCATAAGGTGTCATTCATTCGATGCAAGGATCCGACTTCCTTTGTTTGTTCGTCAACATGGCCTTCAGTCAAGGTTCCCTTGAGCGGTTGTCTTATTTAAAATACGACTTCTTCTTGTACTCCAGTACATATGAGTTAACTAAGCCGAAACGCTAGCGTGACGGTCTAATTTTTAATTGACCATTCAGACTCGTTTGCATGCCTTGAAGCAATACTCGAAACATATGTGATATAAGGAATTCCTCGCCAAGGGGGTTTCCTATTGTATATATTTTAATTCTGATTTCTCTTTCTTGTGGATTCCCATCTCAGGAACAGGTTCCGAGAGACTCAATAAAACACAATCAGTGAGTATTCAAATAAAATCATCGTAACGTTTTGCGTGCACGAGCTATCGTCATATGTCTTGCGTTTTTCTCCTGCCAAAGAACCAACGTCTCAATGTCCGGCAATGAACAAATAGAGAAGTCGAAGCCTACGATCGAGTGGGCATGCAAGATGTTTAAGCGCTATGTCAAGCGTATTCAAGACCGGGCTGCTGATCGTGGGCATCGGATGGAGCCCCATAGCAAAACCGGAGAATTCTATACTCCGCTGACGTATTTGATCAACGACGAAGTCAAGAGCTATGACCTAACGAAGGAGGATCCAAGCGGCAAATCTCCTCAGCTGGCTTGAGGATAGTTACGGTTTTGCGGGGCTCTTAATCCTCCATATAGGATTTATCTAGGGGATTGTCTGCAAATACTAGTTCGATATATGGAAATTTCATTTGATTCTATATTTTTGGAAATCTTCTTCGATCTATTTAGAGAGACATACGTGGTTGCGGAAGATCTTGCCACCATAATAGCACTGGTTGTCTCAAGGTGCCCGGATATAGAGATATTTCTGTAGCATAGATGGTTGTAGCTCTTCTTGCTTTACAACGCAGCCTTCTAATCCGCTAATGCTATGGAGAGGCTCTCTGTCCATCTTATACTATTTCGTAGATAGGAAGATTGAAGTCAATTTTAGTACGGCACGTTGGGCATTTCTTCTATATATCCGTCGATACGCGATACCGTAACTTCTATTGAATTAAATACCCTTAGCAAAATATATATCAGCACGATAGCAGTATACTACTGAGAGTTATACTGCAGATAACGTAACTTGCTCTTTCAAGTTTGCTTTCCAAATCCTGCGCCTGTCTTTCTAGATATTGTACTTTGTCTATCAGATCCTTTTCCTTGGCAACGTATCCTGCCGTTCAGTTTCCAGTCGCGATTCAAGCTTTCAATATTTCTCTCCTATACCCGTTTGCATTGTTGTAGGCTTTAGATTTTACTAATATGAGCTCCAGTGCAGGAGTAAGAATTTGCATGAAAAATAAATGTATATTATATATTCTGGAAAGCAGAAGAAAAGGAAATCTATAAATAGCTAAATAGTACGCGTAATAAATAAATACTAGATCTAAATAGGTAACGCTAGCTATAATAGGAAGTATTTATAACCTTAAAAGTCCGTTTTCTATCGCGTATCCCGGAATTATTTCCGTATTAACTATAAATTATAACGTCTCTGTACGTTAAAAGGCGTTACGTTCGAGCCTAGCTACAGCCGTAGGCGTAGTCCGAGCTACTAAATAGTAAAGGAGTCCTAGTATAGATTATTATAACTAATTCCGCGCAGCCGCGAAGGTACGGTTATAATATTATAAAGCGTCTACGTTATATAGATAATTAAGAAAAAAATAGTAGAGACGTATTTAATAATTATATTAACGACTAACGAGAGAAGCTATCTAATAAGAGTAAAAAGCGATATATATAGTAAAAGTAGCCGATAGTACCGATAGGTAGCCGTCCGCTAAAAGTCTCTATATAGAGGTCGGCTATAGCGGCTATACGTAGCTATAGTTAATTAGACTCGTTTATATAGCTAATTTTCTAATATATTTCTATAGAATTATAGATATAATATAGCCCCCCCTATATTGTTTTATACCTAGTTCTTCCGTCTATAGAATCTTTAAAATCTAATATTTCTTTACTTTCTTTCTTTCTTTCTTTAATATTATTATTATATATTCTCGAAGAGGTAATCGTTTAAAATCTTTCCGTCGAATTTAGTTAAAGAGTATTATTATACCTTTCCTTTATAGTCTCTATACTTATAATCTTTTAAAAAAGTATAAAATCGAAGTAGATAGTAATATATATAGCGAATATACTCGGGTTTAAAAGTTTTATAATCTTTTAATTTTTAATATAATTTATATTATCTGTTTTCTTTTTACGCGCGTTTCCCTTTCGTTAATATATCTAGAGAAATACTTTAAAGATAAAAAAAATAAACTTTATTCGGATATTAGGAATATTTTTAATAAATATACCGAGGCGCGACGCCGTATCGAGTTTTTTTTAGATTCTAAAAAGGAAATTCGTAATTAACGTTTTATTTAAAAATCGGATCTACGCCGTCTTTTTAGAAAATAAAAGCGTTTTATTATTTATTATCGCGTTTTAAATAAATATAAAAGTAATTTTATCGTTTAGAAGTAACGTATCCTATTTTATTTTAACGAACCTAATAATCTAGTTATATTCTACTCCTCTATTAGTTTTACGCTAGCTATATAATAGACGTCCGTTAAATCTATTCCCGGTTTTAATTCGGATAATTTAAATCGGTTTCTAAAGAACTTCGATTTTTTTCTATCTTTAGAGATATCGGGGTTATAAAAGAGTATCTAGTTAAAGATTTCTTTATATCTTTTTATTAATTTTAAATTATATATTAATATTATAAGTTATATTTAAATCTTCCGATATCTCTACTAATTTTTATTTTTTAGCGACTATCTCGTCCTATAATAATAAAGTTAGAGACTATTCGTCTCTTAGTTATATACTAAATATAGAGTCTAGAATTTCTTTTTCTAAATATTTTTCTGGTTTAAATATAGAGTTATATTCGACTTTTTCTACTTATTTAATAATACTTTTATAGATTTTTTTAATATCTATAATTTCTAGATTATCTCCTAGATTTTATTATATTTTAGCGCTAATTATAAAAGTAGATAGTAGTATTCTTTCTAGATCTTTATTTTCTATATCTCGCCTCCTTTTTTAAAAAGATTATTAATTTCCTGGATTTAGTTATAATCCGTATTTAATATAATATCTAATTTTCTATATAGGAGGTTTTTATATATAAGAAAATATATTATCTATAGCTCTATTTTTCTTCCGACTATATTTTTTTATACCGGTATTCCGGAAATAGACTCTTTCTATTTATTTCAAAATACGATATACTAACGGTTACTTTCGATTATTATAAAATTTAAAACTCTAATAAGTCTATTTTTTATTTTAACTTCTATTTCTATAATTCTATTATTTTATTGTAGGAGTATTTAGATATATCTGTAGATTTATCTATATAGTCCTTTTATAATTTAATTTTCTTTCTTTCTATTTACTAAAGCTATAGTTTTATAACCTCTAATTTTAATTTTAAGCGCTGCTATAAGAGGTTTTTCGATTTTATACGGCTTAAATTCTAATATTAGCTTCTATTTCGCTCTTTTTAATTCCGTAGAGTATTATTCTATACCTTTTTTATCCGATAGATAGATAAGGTAATTTTTATTATAACAGGCTATCTAACTTTTAGTTATATATTTTCTAGCTTTTTTCCCGAATAATTCTTCTATTATTTCGAGTTAGTACTCGATTACCTTTATTACTTCCAAAACTAGATAATTTCTTTTAAAATATTCCGTTTTTCTATATAAATAATAAATTTTAATCCGCGACCCTTTATTTTTAGTAGTATCGAATTCTATTAGGTTTTCTTTAGGCTATCTTTTAGCGGGTCCTATTTTACTAAGCGCCTGTTTATCTAAATATATTTTATACTACCTAGTATTAATTCTAGTTGCTATCTCGATAAGAAATACTAGTAAATTTAGTTTTTTAATTATTTTAATAGCTTTTTTAACTTTTATATAAAGTCTTTTATAAAAGTAGACTTTTAGAACTAAATCTTCCTAGTCTATTTTATATACTAACGTTCTAAACTAAGTAGTATAGGTAGCTACCGACTTCTACTATCTTAGAACTATTAGTTTCCTTTCTATTATTCTATTTTTATCGTTATTTCCGAAGGTTTTTTTTATAGCTGTAATTAGATTACCGAAGGTATAGAAGATTTATAATATTTTATCTTTTCTTTAACTTTCCGGATTATTAAGATAGTCTTTTATATAGAGCTACGCTTAGTTAAAGGCTGCTTTTCCTAAATATAATATTATAAATAGAATTTTAATTACTTTATTCGAAAACTAGTTTATATATAATATAAAGTAGATATTTATCTAAATAAACTAAGGTTTTAAGAATCCTTTATTTCTTTTATAGATATTAGGCGTAGCTGCTCTAATAGTATCGCTTCGATCTATAGGATAGGATAACGAGACTAATATAGTAAATCGTTAAAATATAACGTTTCTATACGTTAAAGGGCGTTACGTTCGAGCCTAGCTATAGCTATAGGCGTAGTCCGAACTACTAAATAATAAAGGAGTTCTAGTATAGATTATTATAACTAATCCCGCGTAGCCGCGAAAGTATAGTTATAATATTACGAAGTATCTATATTATATAGATAATTAAAAAGAGAATAGTAGAGACGTATTTAATAATTATATTAATAACTAACGAGAAAAGCTATCTAATAGAAATAAGGAGCGATATATATAGTAAAAGTAGCCGATAATATCGACAGGTAGCTATTCGCTAAAAACCTCTATATAGAGGTCGGCTATAGCGGCTATAGGCGGCTATAGTTAATTAGACTCGCTTATATAACCAATTCTCTAACGTGCCTCTGTGGAATCGTGGACGTAATATAAATACTATATTCGTAGGTCTATATATTTTTTTAGAATCGATAGCGAACGCCGATAAACTTTAATTTTATATAACCTTTATTAATAGTATTACCGCGTATATCCTCCTTTTAAATTAGTATAGAATTAACCGTATTATAGGTAGTAAATGTCGAAATTAAAAAATTTAAATCTTAGGTTAAATTATATACTAAGTATTAAACTAAAATAGCTAGAATTTAACGTATAAAAAAAGTAAAAAAAAATTAGCGGAACCCGGATTCGAACCGAGGTTTAATAAATATAAATCTATAATACTAGAGTTATAGTAATAGTAATTACCGTTATAATAGTTCTATTATTATAGAACTTCTACTATATCTATATTAACTACTATACTATCCTATCTAGTTATATTTACTAGATATCAGAGCAGTATATAATTTTAAAGACGGTATAGAAGGATTTTTAACTAGATCTATCCGGATCTATAGATCTAGATAGATCTAGAATATTAACAGCGGTAGCGGTAGCGTTATTATAAAAGACCTCGTTTAATTTTATATTTTGGAACTTTTGGAATTTAATAAATTCTATATAATATTATACTAAAAAAGCTTTTATAAAACTATCTACTAAAATAGCTGCGGAAGCTATATATTTAATTAAAATATTTCCGTTATAAATCTTCTAACGGAGCTAATAATAATAAATATCTATAAAGCGAAGTTTAGATATAAATTATAAATTAATATTCTAGAGAATTTATATAGTCTATATATTATAAACTTCGATAAAAGGCTTATAGCCTAGATCTATAGTAATTTCTTCGAATAATCTATTCTATTATATAAGCTCTTTTTCTATTACTATAGCGCCGAATAGTTCGGCTTCTATTAAATTTATTATAACTATCTTTTATTTAAAGGCTTTCTAATCGATAATACCGTTAAATAGTTTAAAATTATAGCTTTAAAAGCTATAGCGAATATTAGGATTATCTATAAAGAATATATTCGATAAACCGATAAATATCCTATTTAAATCTATTATAGAGGTATTATAGATAATTAAAAGGAATTTTAAATACTTTAGATATTATAGAATTCGAACGGCAGCTATATAATAACGTTTAGAAAGGTTTATAAAGAATTTTAAAAATTTAAAAAAGGCGAAATCGATATTAACGCGGCTTATAGTAGCCGCGAATTATATTAAACCGACGAGTTATTAGTATACGAGAATTTACTATAGTATAGTTTATTTAGTATTTTTTATAAAAATTTTAGTACTCGCTAGCAATATTCTAAAACCTTTCGTAAAAAGATTAATATAATACTTTTTCGTAATTTTATCGATATAGAAATTCTAGTATAGGAATAGTTTATATAGTTTTCTTTCGCGTATTATTCGAATATTTGGAAATTATATAATTATATCTAGAAATTTTATATCGTATCTTTTAAATAGTTTAACTTGGAGTTTCTCTATATATTTAATATTCCTAGTTTCGAAAATAACGGCGATATTATTAATAAAGAAGAATAGAAATATATATTTATAAATAAAGAAATATTCGATACCGAAAACCGTCTGGAATCCTAGGTCGTTTAATATAGATAATAAATAGCGAAATTAAAGCGTTAGAAATTACTTTAACCCGTATAGCGCTCGTAGGAACAGTAATAGAACTATTTTCGATCCTTTCTAACTCTATAGAAATTTAATATAAATAAGTTTATTAATATCGCTATTAGCGAATATATTAATAGTATTATACTGTCGAATCTTATAGTTAAAATAGATAATAATAGATATAAAGGTTCGGAGAATATATATAGTCAGTATAGCAGGGTATATATTTACCTTAGTATTTTAAAGAGTTTTTCTAGTATATAGGCGAGCTTTAAATTTAAATAGATATCTCTGGTTATTAAATTTATATTTAAAAATCTAGATAGTAGGAATAGTAGGCCTGGGTGGCGCAGTGGCAATACTGCGTGACCTGAAGGCCTAACGGATCCAACACTCTATTTCGGAGTTAACGGATTTAATCTACAGGTCGGGGGTTCGAATCCCTCGAAGGTTAACCCCAATACTTGAATTTTTTCTATCGACTAAGTCGATTTTTACAGAGTTTAAATACAGAAAGACTAGACAGTAGATCGTCTCGGCCTAGCCCGATCGATCGAAAGAGATTAAGTTAATTAAAGTTAAATAGATTACAGTTTCCCTCTGGGTTTTAGTCCAGATCTAGCTTCTTCGGGAGTCCTTAATTCGAGTTCTCGGTAAAAATACTTGAATACCAAATAATTGCGTAATCTAATCGGTTTAACGCCTTTAGCGTTAGAATCGTAAAAGACTAAAATCAAAAATCCGAATAATTAATCGTATATATAGTAGGAATAGTAATACTATTATTTTTAAAAGCTTTATTACCGGCTACTTTTTTCTAGATTTTTTTATTTTAAAACGCTTTAATTTCGATTTATATAACTTCTATAAAGCTTTTTTTTAGCGGGTATTTAAGTATATTATTCTAGTATCTAGGTTCCGATTGAAGCTAATCGCGATAATAGTATATATTAATAGGAATTAATTTATATAGCAGTAGATCTAGCGGGAAATTATTTTTATATAACGCTCGAACTATCTAGTAAACTATAAAAACTATATTAAATACCTATAGAATACTATTTATTAATATTAGCTAAAATTCTTTCCGACTTTTTTCGAATATAAAATATATTATTAGCGATAATATTTTTTTTCTAAATTTCTTTATACAGCTTCGATTTTTTCTATAATAAAAGAACTTATTTAAAAATATTTTGGATATCGTTATATTAGAATATATCGTCCAGGTAATAGTTATTATTATCTTCTAAAGTTAAAAGACTTAGAAAAGATAGAATAAATATTCTTTTTTTTTCTTTTTAATATTATTTAACGCCTCTACAGATTTTTAAATAACGATATTTTTATCTTCGTTACTATTTCTAAATTTAGAAAGCTCGTTATATATAGGCGGGTCTATATAGAGAATATTAAATATATTATAGAAAAATAGCTTTATTTAAAACTAAACTATATCGATTTTTCCCGGAAAATAGAACGAATCTTTATTAAATATAATATTACGGCTTCGTATAACCTTCCGCTAGCTAGGAATTCAGATATTATAGATATTAGAACTGTCGTATTCTACTAGGAACCTAATATAAATCTTTAGAAAAAGTTTTTCTATATATATAATATACTTATTAAACGTATAGACTTTATAGCTATATATATATAAATAACCTAAATAAAGACAAGATCTAGTAACGGCCTCGAATAGAATTTTCTAGGCGAGTTTCTTCTTTAGCGTACGGTTTATAATTATTCTAGCTATATAATAGATCTATAGCTAATGATAATAGAAAAAACTAGCTACGTTATAAATTATTCGTACTTTAATAATATAGATATAGCCTAGGCGTTTCGAATAACCGTTTTATTTAGACGTAGATAGCGATAAGGATTTCTAGAAAATACCTAGCTAGAATAGAAGGTTATTAAATTTCTTTTCTAGAAAGATTCTTTCTCTATCCGACTTTAGAAATACTATCTTACTATTATAACGAATTTCGATTAATTTAATCGCTTTATAAATTGTTCGAATAGTTTTTAATTTATAGTAATAAGTAAATATTAAGTAGAAGTCCGTTTTAGTATATATAATATATAAAATCTATTCGTTTTTATTTAAAACGATTATAAAAGAAATAAAATCGAATATAATACGGAAAAAAGATTTATTAGAATCCTCTTCCTTATATAATAAGCGCGAAATAATCTAATAGATTTTAAAAACGGCGTAGATCTTATATTTATTTATAGGAAATACTTTTATTAAATTAGTAACCGTTATCTTTTTAGCTGTTTATAAAAGATATTAAACAGAATTATTAGTAATATAAACTAGAAGCTAGTACTATTTATATATAGTACCGGTTTTAATAAATATGGTTATAAATATTATAGACGCTATATCGCCTTTACTATTTCGATTATCTTCGAGTAAATAATACCTGCCGACTTTTATATAGTTAAAGGCCGTTTAATATCTTTATTATATTTAGTAATATTCTCTATCGCAGTAGAAATTACTTTTATCTTCTAGAAAACTTTCGAAAATCAAATTAGTTATAAATTCCAAAATATAATATATATTCGTTATTATAATAAATTTCTTATCTATAGAAATATTAACCTCGATTATTATTCGGCTATAGGCTATAATAGATATACGGCCTTTTCCGAAAATAATATATATATTATTAAAGTATAGTTTTTTCTAAACGAAACGATAAACTATTAAATTATTATAGATATTAATTACTAAATCGCTATCGAGTTTCTATAGTATTCGCAAGTAGAAATCGATAGCGAAGATTTTTTAGAAGACTATATAGAATATATTATACTATCGAGATATTTAGAACTCGAAGGCGACGTTTCCGCTAATAACGGTATAGATTTCTACCTATATCTTTTTTTTATTCTAAGTCTCTTCTTTTTTTTTACTAGAATATTCTTCTAACTAGATAGAATAATTAATAGTCTTTTTAACCTTTATTTTCTATATAGTATTATCGTCGAAAGCTTCGCGTATTTTCTTTATTATATTATCTTTTAGCTTTAAATTTACTAATATTTTTTAGATATTTAATATTAAAATAATAATATAAATAATAATAATCGCTAAACCAGTATTCGTAATTATAGATATACTTCGAAGGTTTACTATTATTATTCCGAAATAACGGGTTTCTATTTTTTTTTAGTTTAGAATCGCTTTTAGCGGCGGTAAATACTAAGTTAGTAATAGTAGACTTAATATTATTAAGCCTAATATAATTACGGAAGCTTTTAATAAATTTAAAATATTTAATCTCGTAGTTTACTTTATTATCGAGTTTTAATAAATAATTTATAATAAAAACTAACGCTAGAGTTATAATAGCGAGGATAAAGTCTCTATATTTTTTTTCAGATTCTTTAATTTTTATAACGTCGACTTTTTTAATTTAAATATATATCGAAATATATATATCGAATTATATCTCGAAGTTCTAATTTTTAATAGATTCCGCCGAAAGTAATTTATACGAACGTTTAATTTCTATTAATCTAACGGAATCCGTTAAAGCGAATCTAAATTTAAATATATAAAAAAGATTCTATAGATATAATTTTTTATATTTAATAAAGAAAAAGGTATTATTTACTATTATTTTCTAGATAAAATCGTTTATTTTAGTAAATATATCGGCTTTTTATATATAGTCTTTCTTTTTATCGATATAATCTAGCTTTATTTTTTTAAATTTAAATTTCGTTTTAGTTATTACTTTTATAGTACCGGCTTATATTTATAATAAAATTAATTTAATAGATTTTAAAAGGTTTTTAGATTTTAAAATAATAGATAGATCGATAAACTTTTAAATACGCTAGCCGATCGCTTTATTCTATATAGCTACGAGCTATAAATTCCAGTCTTTTATTAAAATAAATTTAATATCGCGTTTAGCGGTTATTATAATTATTTTAAATTTTTATAGTATATAAAAAATATATATATATATCAAATATATATGCGATTAATCATTCGGATTTTAATTTTAGTCTTTTACGATTCTAACGCTAGAAGCGCTAAACCGATTAGATTACGTAATTATTTAGTATTCAAGTATTTTACCGAGAATTCGAATTAAAAATTCCCGAAGGAACTAGATTTAGACTAAAATCTAGAGAGAAACCGTAATCTATTTAACCTTATTAATTAACTTAATTAAATTCGATCGATCGGGCTAGGCCAAGACGATTTACTATCTAGTCTTTCTATATTTTAAACTCTATAAAAATCGATTTAGTCGATAGAAAAAACTCAAGTATTAGGTTAGCCTTCGAAGGATTCGAACCCCTGACCCGCTGGATTAACTCCGCTAACTCCGAGATAGAGCGCGGATCCGTTGGGCCTCCAGGTCACGCAGCGTTACTACTGCGCTATCAGGCCATATATATCAGATAAAAGGTTTTTTTAAATAATAAAATCTATTTTTATTTTATAGCTGTAAGCTTCCGGTAGCTCGTATATAATGATTAATAATTTATAAATACCTTAACTATTTATTAGAATATATTAAATTTTATATAATATATAACGAATTTTTTTTGTAATAATTAATAGTAATAGCGTAGTAGATTTTTATAATAGAATTTTATACGCTATAGTATTTAATATTAGTAATTAAATAATAGTAATAATATTTTAGTATATAATACCGGGCTTATAATTATAAATTCCAGTATAGAAATAAAAATTTATATAAAAAATAAATATATATTATATATTCTAGAAAAAAGAAAAATAAAATATTTATAAATAGCTAAATAGTATATATAATAAATAAACGCTAGATCTAAATAGGCAACGCTAGCTATAATAGAAAATATACGTAACTTCAGAAATCCGTTTTCTATCGCGTATCCCGGAATCGTTTCCGCATCGACTATAAATATCATATTCGCAGGTTTTCAACTAAATAGACGGCTGATTTTATAATATTGGAATTAGCATTTTGCCGAAAGTAATAGGCTATCGAAAAGCACGGATTTGATTCGGGATAATAACGCCTTTGTCTGATTCCGCTGTTAGTTGAGATACCACCATTTCTGTAGAGATCCCACGTACCGTGCTATGACGATAGGTAATACTATTATTACTGTCTGTATATTCTGTACGGGGTTTTAGAGTCGGACTCTTGAAGAACCCGACGCTATCCGATGGACCTTACCGAATGTGGTTGACGCCGGATCATCTTCGGTTCTGCTGGAAAGCTTACTTAATCCTCACTTCGTCTCAGTGCTCACCCGCGATACTATATTATCCCAGGGCAACACAGCTTATGTCGTAATGGCAAATGGTGATTGAGAGGTCGTCCCAACAGCATAGCAGAGGGAACGCTGGTGACGTAACACTCGAGTCGCCACCTCTTGCTGTATCAGAACACTTCAATCTCCTAGCTCTCCTTGCTCGGTATTATAACTGAAACACCCACCACAGGACTATTGTCTGAGATTCTATAAAGGCTATTGATGAACGTGTTAAAGCTCTCGAATGCGATTGGCTGGTTTCCCTCTCACTGCTTGTCACTGGGATTTTCCTCTCTGACTTAGGAGGGCTGCAGGAGTGGTTTAGTCCCGCTTTGAACTGCGACGAGTCGAATTGCCTGAGACATGCAGACCGTGCCTCTACAGGGTGATGACGGTCGCGCTCTGCAAGAGGCACCTCAACCACGCCCGTCGAATCATCAACGTGTCCTTGCGTGCACATTGTGTCAGCAGCGCAAGGTGAAGTGTGATCGCAGATTGCCCTGCGCAAACTGCGTTAAATCTCGCGCACAATGTGTTCCGGCCACGCTCGCTCCGCGACAGCGCAGACGCCGTTATCCCGAGCGAGCTCTGCTTGATCGTCTCCGTGGCTATGAGGCCTTGCTTCGCCAAAACGATATTCCGTTCGATTCGCTTCAGCCTGCCCCATGCAAAAACTCGCCTGATACCATTGTCGGCGATGACTCGCACGACGAACAGGTAGCAGAGGCAGCGTCCGAGTTGTCAACCTCCTCCATCACCCCAGAGAATAAAGTTGGGCACCAGTTGAAGTACAAAGTTTGTCAGCTGGGACTTCAACGTCGCTGATCGTGTCCAGGAGCGTATATCACTACATGAATAAGCCAGTAAGCCTACAAGTCAATCAGTCAATGTTCCATTGACGAAGCCATAGTTCCGAGATCCCGACCAAGATAGTAACTCCTCGCAAGATGATCTACGGGAGATGGCTGTCAAAACGGCTTGGAACCAAGAAGTTGGCGACGATCACCATCTTCTACTCGGTCCATTCCCATCGAACATCAGCCTTTACAAACTACATCCAGATCCAGTGCAGATCTTCAGGCTTTGGCAAATATACATGAACAATGTCAATCCGCTGCTCAAAGTCACACACATCCCCACTCTCCAGGAGCGCGTCATTGAAGCTGCTTCCAACTTGACGAATATCGATCCCTCCCTCGAGGCGCTTATGTTCGGCATCTACTGTACGGCCGTCATAAGTATCACTTCAGAGGATTGTCCAATCGTGTTCGGATCTTCGAAGGATGATCTACTATCAAAGTACCGCTTGGGGTGTCAGCAGGCACTATGGAGATGCCGCTTCTTGCAGACCAATGATCGCGACTGTCTAACCGCATTATTTCTCTATTTGGTCAGTCCTGCGATTACGTTGGCCAATTGAGCTGACAAAATTCAGATTTCTGTTAGGCCTAGTGTAGCTCCCCAAAGCCTATCGCCTATGCTTGGCATCGCTATCCGTATAGCTCACCGCATGGGCATTCATAGCGAGTTCGCTCTCAGGGAATGTACCCCTTTCGAGGCGGAAATGCGGCGCAGACTGTGGTGGTCGTTGGCCTTCTTCGATACTCGAATGGCTGAGCTTGGCAACTCCCGTGTCCTCACGCTAGATCCGACATGGGATTGCAAGGTTCCTCTCAACGTGAGCGATGCTGATCTTCGGCCCGAGATGAAGTCGCGACCGACGCCACGAAAAGAGCCCACGGATGCAATTTTTGCGGTCGTGCGAAGCGAGCTTGGTGATCATATCCGACATACATCCTTCCACCTCGACTTTGCGAACCCTGCTTTGATTCCCATTGCGAAGCACGGCTATCCCAGCGCCGACCATCTCGCTGGGCTGGAACAGTCGATAGAAGACCGCTACCTCGGAAGTTGCGATCAGGAAAACCCCTTACACTATATGGTAATCTGGACCATCCGAGGACAGCTTGCAAAATATCAAATTATGGGACATAACGCGAGATCTTCAAAATTACCTGTGCAACTCAATGAAGTAAATCACGACGCTGCCACGGGTTCTGCAATCAGATTCCTCGAGTGCAATACGAAATTGATGACTTCACCCCTGACCAAAGGGTTTGTATGGTTGAACCAAATGTATTTCCCTTTCCCGGGCTACTATCAAATTGCTCAGGATCTCAAACGAAGACCTTCTTTCGAGCATGCTCAAAAGGCATGGGATGCCGTTAGTGACAACTGGGATGCTTGGTTCACCATCCATGTTAGCAGTGACAGTCCCATCTTCCTGCTCTTGCCCAAGTTCATTCTTCAAGCTTGGGAGGCGTATGAAGCAAGTCCACAGCCGTCAGTACAGGCCTTGGCAACACCAAGGATTGTGTTATCCATCAAAGAGACGCTAGAGCGAATCGCAGGGAACGAGAACAACAAAGATGTCGGATTGGTGAACCCATCTATTGACCCAGGAACAAGCAGAGGTTCGTCATCGATGTCGATGCCAGCTCCTTTCGTCAACCAAAGTCTACCATTCGGCATGGAAACGCAGGAGTCGCCTTTATGGACAGCACCAGGGATGAGCTCTAGCACCGATCCGTCCGCACAATTTCCGTTTGACACGTATATGAATCAAATGGAATGGACTGCGTTTGGTGGACAGCCCGGATGGTGATCGTATCAAAGGAAATGTTTGAGTTAGTTTAGATATAGACGCTTCTTGATCTGTCAAACGTATGGTGTGAATCGTGAAAACAATATGTTTAAAGGCACCCTGGTGATGACGAGGTCAGTCATAAGTGCCAGACATTTCGACTGGATCTACCGAACCAGTTCTCAAGCCTGTTCTTGTGGAAAGCATTATACGTTAAATATGAAGGTTTGAGTGTTGCAGCGGTGTTCGATGACCCTCATCCAAGGCTTGCACTTCGCAATCACCTCTGCTCATCACAATTATCGATGAACTTCGCTTTAATTCCGCGCACATTCCGTCAAACATCAGCTCTTCCTTCAGGCTTCATCCTTACAAACAATCCTCAAAGGCATCCACCTTACCTAGCGCAATCGCTTAGATTGAGCAACAGCTCGCTACAGTCGAGAGCCTACTTCGTTCCCTTACAATCTTCGCAAACATACAACCATCTAACTCAGTAGAAGGCCAGCTCGTATTTGTCATACGCAGTCGAATAAAAGCTATCATCGCCAACTTCACCAAGGCTGACTTGGCAAACACTGAACCTGTTCTCCTGGAAATGACTATGCGTAACGTGAACGACCTGAGGACCTACAACCTTCACTACAAATCCAGCAGCAGCCAGTTCAACCTCAGAGAGGAATACTCATATATGAGAATCGGATTGGTGCCTGCGATAACACGTCAACTGTTTGGAACGACCGAGATGGATGAAGAGGTACGTACAATGCCAGGCTTACACCGTTGCTCTTATTAACGTCGTGTCTGCCAGCATCACGTCGAAGCCATCAAATATGAATGGGCCGTTCCGGTGCTCAGGTACGAAAGTGATGAGATTGTATCTCACCCCTTCACCCTTAATCAACGACTCAACCTCGTCTACGAGGGTGGCGATATGCGTCTCTATCTTGGAGCGGTAAACCTTGGCCTTTCAGGAAGCATTTCTATTTCGGCCTTGTAAAACTTCGTCACATCCGTTGGCGGGGCCTGGGTGAGACAGCACAGATCAAAATTGAGTTTTTCACGAAGAACCTCCCTTTCCCTCCAGCCCCTCTATTCCTGACCTTCAGCCCCGAGCTCCTATACCTCAAGCCATTATTTCTGTTGGCGTAACTATAGGTCTTTACAACGTCTTTATTGGTATATATCGTTTTAATCTTGATCGAATATCATAAGATCATCTTTTTTAAATACTTCTGTGCCGATTAAAGTTGTATTGGTTCCAGCTGTATATATTCCGAAAGTACATCCCGTATAGTTGCCAATGATTTGAATTAGCGCTCGCTACTAGATTGGATTGTTGGTACCTGGAGCCCAAAAGAGATTAAAATAGGTTTTTATCGTTCGGATGGCAAAAGGGGGTAGTGATGGTAGAATCACGTGATAATGGCTAGGGCTGAGCCCTAGAAACCGCCAAGACTCAACTCATTCAAAGCAACTTCCCATCGAGCTGCTTCTCGTTCAGGCTCTACCAACAATATACTTCAACGATAGTCACTACCCAGTCTTCATCCCTTTCCATTTGTAGCCAACTTATTGGTAGCGCATTCGATTGAGCTGCCAATCAAGGCAACAGATGCCCACCCCACCACACCCCGACAATCAAAGGGATACACAGAAGACCAACGCGTCTGCCAACGAGTTCGCAAGCCCCCATCAGCACAACGTCAGCAAGGTTCGCACTTGAACCGCTGGAGGCTTCGAGCACCAGTCTCCATGATGATCGAGCTACCGAATGAGATCGTTCTGATGGTCATCGACCACCTGGAAACAAAAAAGCCGCAAACGAATGCGCCTTGTGTGCAGAGCCTGGGGCGCACTTGGCGCAGATGGTCTAATTGATAGGGTGTTCATCTCACCCTATGAGAAGAATATCGAGGTTTTCGATGCTATAACCCGGCATCCGGTTTTCAGCAGAGGTATTAAGCACTTGGTCTACGATTCGGCTCAATTCGCCTCAGATGTAGAGACTGATGCAGACTATCTTCTTGCGCTGTGTGATGATAACGGGAACTACCAAATGGGCTACATGTCCTACAGTACTATCATCAATAACGACTATGAAGACTTGGAAAGGGAAATGATGGATTCTATGGCCGAAAGGACCATCTACCTCATTTATAACAAGCTTAGCCTTTAAAGATGCCGGGCCCTCGCTATTCAAAAGATCAACAGTCAGTGTCTATCAAGGGCATTGGCGGCATTGAAAGGACCGTGTCAGCCAGCCCAGCAGCAAACCAATCGCTCACGTCTTCGTGTAATTGAAACGGATGGTCAACAGCCAACGGTAGACTTCCTAGGACTACGATCGAGAACACTCGCTGCGAAGAACTTATGGCACTTCATGCTTCAGATTGGTCCATCCGGGTATCGAGTGCCAGCCCCTACTGTTGTATCACCCTCATCGTGTGTCTCATGGACCTCCACGACCCGATGTCAACCGCTTCAATCTTCTCCTCCACTCGATGTCCAACGCATCTAGCAGAGTCACCCTCTACCACTATCATACCTCGCTCGTCTGTCACTTATTCAATCTCCCCCTCCAGCCTCATCTCCTGAATCTTCCGATACGTCTCCTGCCAATACCCACTATCCGGCTTCGCAAACTCATGGAACAGCTCCGTTGTAATATCATTCACATTCATCCCCCTCGCCAAATATTGCTTCAAGCGGAATTCCATCGCGGATGTCCATTGGCTTGGTTTTGGCCCTATCCTTCCGACACCATCATCAGTAATCAACATCATCACCAACATCAGCATCAACATAAGCAAGTCCATCAATATAATGATTTTGCTCCGTTTTATGCTACTAGACCATACAAACACCAACAAACTATCGCCAAGAAAAGAAAAAAGCATACATACCGGTTCTCAAATGAGCATACTCAGCCACCACCTCACCCACATACAGTGGCTCGCCAAATATATCTTGCAACCGCCATAACATCTGCTGGGGCGTTGCGCCGCGCTGGCCCAGGTGGATGAGCCATTGGAGCATAGGGCGAGTCCATTTAGTGCGGCCGGCCATGCTGGAGAGCCATGATTCGCGGGGGATGTGCTCCATTTTCGTTTCGTGGCTGTATTGGTACTAGTCCGGTGGAGGAGGAAGGGTTATGCGAGTGTGAGGTGGAGATGGAGATGGCTTTGGGGCACCGGAAGGATGAGGATGCTGGGAGAAAGAGGTAGAGAGAGGTGCGGCGAGACTGATTTGGCCCTGTATGGAAAGTGGGAGTGTAACATATTACTCAAGAAATTCATCACTCACTGAATGAACTTCACCACGCCAAGGCATCGTCATCACATCACGAGAACCGTCCCCTCACGACAACAAGGTTGTTAAGAAAAATTGATGTTGCCCAACAAGCCTCCTGTACCAAAAGTCTATCATCAATAGGATAAATGCAAGATTCGAACCATCTTCACCACTCCAGCACAAACATCAACAGACTTTCCTAAAAGCCCCCTTTCCGCCAACATAGAAAGACGATCAACAATCCTTAGCTCATCCTCATCCCACCCACACCACACTCTACCAATACCAGACAGCATCGCCGCCCCAAAACCCACTCCTTTCCATACCATTTCAATCTTCATTCCTTTCATGAAATGTTCTCGAGACGCCTGATTATCCATCCCATGACCACCATACCCACATCAATCAACACCACAGCGCAGCTCCAAGCTCCACAATACAAGAAACCCTCAACCAGCCAGTGCCAGTCCAACCATACCTAAATTTGCCCGGAAAAAAAGTCATATGTCTCCTGCAGCCCTTATAAGCACAAATATCAACCATGCCAGACTCCGACCAGAGAGAGAGTTTCAACCCGTTAGCTAGTTCACAAGCAGCTGCCAAGTATGTATGGTTGCTGGTAGATGTTGCGTGACCAAAAGCACCAATGACTTCGACCTTACATCGGGATGGGATGAGCAACCAGCCATGTTGCTTCCTTGGATAGATCACACCAGCACCAGTAGAAGTGGCCAAGCGGTGATATACCTTCTGCCCACCATACCCTCTATCCCTTACTCTACCTACATCACAGCTCAGGCCCTCTCACCTCCCTCTACCCTATCACCTCCATGCCCTCACACCCATCCGCGTCAATCAAAACCCCACCATAACCCCCATCCAGCCAAACTCCCTGAGAGAACACTTCCCTCATCCCTCATCTCTTATCCCCCATTCCCCGCCCCCATAACACTACACCACAACCTATTCCCCACACTCTAAACACTCAAATCAAGACCCAATACCATCAGTCTCTATCTTAACATATACCTACCACCCCCACCTGCTACCTTAGTTGCGGCATACCCATGCAATTCACAGTGGTGACAGGTCAGCATACACCCTATCTCGTGTAAAAGTCAGATTGCAAAATACGCCTACCCTGCATTTAGGAGTGGCTGGATTGTAAGATCTCAGCAAACGTTACAGCGAAGGTATGTATTGATGTATCGACTGTCATACGCCCTTGTAGCATTGATCGCTGATGTGACGAGCCCCTGGATCAAATGCCCTATTGGGACATGTAATATGTCGCTGCTCCAGGGGAATCTAGGATTCGTAGATAGCTTAGACTTGATCTGAAATAGGCTATGGAACAACCAGCAGTGGTTGTTGTGGTACGATGGCATTTGTACTGCATGGAGATGGGACGTATGGACAGCTGCAGGTCATAGGAGGTAATTAGGTCTAATCTCTATTGTGTACTTCTAGGCTCATCCATCGCCTTTGCTTATTCCTTCCCAGCATTAGTCATGAGCAAGTCATCTCAGTCCATGTATCAATACCAGCACGCAACCCTGAGACGAAGCGCCGTTCCCACTTGTCCCGGTGACTATTCCCTAGCAAACTCCTTCGCATCGTAGAACAAGTCCATCAAGCATCCAGCCGACCAGCACTGGGTTGGAGACTGGCATCATGTTAGCAATCTGTTGACAGGAACACCGGCAGAGTGGCTTACCGAGTCGGGACAAAATTCCCCATTCTTCTGTGTCAGCTCAGCAAGACCGGCCCACGGTGACTCTCTTATGGCGATCTTGCATCCTTCGAGTCTCCGTGTGATCTGCTGGAAGGCTTCGGTTCTCTCCGCCTTGGTCGACTTCCGCATCAGATCAAACTTCAACAGGGCGCGCAGAAAGAAGCCAGTGGGCCATATCCATTCCGGACCTTGGTGATAGTTGCGACCTTTGGAGGTAGAAAAATCGGTCGAGTCTTCCGAGTTGATGTAGTATGGTCTGTAGTTGAGATCCGATGGATCGAGGGTGGCCATACCGGTAGGGCCTCGAAGGTACTTGTCGGCCATCTCCAGAGCGCCAAGGGCTTTCTCGGGTGTGAAAAGCTGAGGAGCGACGGTCATGGCGATTGGGAAATTAGGTCGAAGCTGGTAGTCTTCGTACTCTTTACCCGATCGGTAAAGGTCCTTGTAGATGCCTCTTCGATTGACGATCGCAGAGTTGACGTCGTAGGAGCCATCCTGACTTGGGTCTTGTGGAACGTAGTAGCACCGCTCGAAATTGTCTTGCAGCCTCGACGCCCATGCTCTGAAGGTGATGGAATCTCCGTTCTCCGTGGTGACACCTTCGAACTGGTACTGGCCCCGCTCGTACAGTTCAGCTACCCATGTCAGCGTGCTGGCAAGGAGACCGCTAATCTCGACAGGAGCACCATCTCTTGGTGTTCCCGGGACACCTCTACTACCAGCTCGATCGCTTTCTCCCATCTTGTCCATCCAGGTACCACAGTTGCTCTGGTTCCCGCCAAAGATGATGCCGGTCTTCCAGTCGACGTGAATCTCGATGTTGAAACCTTCATCTTTCATCTGCATGTCAAGGTTCGGACCTGCGTTGGCTTCTCGGAACGAGAGACCAGTGGCGTGCCGTTGCAGAGTCTCTTGGATGATCTCCTCAATGGTAGACTTTTTGGAGTACGCGCGGGGGTCGTTGAAGTCAAAATACGTATCGTCGTACGGCAAGAAGCGTCTGTCAACCTTCTCCTTGAGAATGTCGAGACCACTGGGAACCATCTTGGTGTAATCTTGAATGCACTGCATGAAGAACCAGATCGAATCCCGGGAGTTGTAGCGAGGCGATTTTCCATCACTGAGCAGGTTAGGGATCATACCATGCTTGAGGACGCTGGCGAAAGCCATGATGTGACTGTGGGCGTCCGAGTATCGTCCAGTCGCAAGGTAGAGTCCTCGCAGGGAGATGAAAATGTCGCGACCCCAGCATCGGGCCCAAGAGCTGGCGAAATGAGGGAGACCAGCGGCCATGGATGGTACGCTTTCGAATGGAACCAACGACGCCGAGGGCATGTATCCAGTCATTTGAACACTGACCATAGCCAAGCTCTGCACAAAACCTTGGCCATACTGTACGTCATCGCTCAACAGCTCCATGCCTCGTGCCCACGCAGCGTCGTAAGCAGATTGCACAACCAGAGCAAAGTAACGTGGCCGCAAGAAGCTTGGGATGTTCCGGATAGCATCGAAGCGCGATCGAATCCAGGCGGCCGGCTTGCTCAAGGATGTGTACTCCTTACGCTTCGACATACGTTCCAGCCGGCCCACAATGTAGTCCATGGCCCAGGTGCCTTCTCGAAGATGGTTGCAGATAGGATGACCGAGTTTGTTGTACCGCACAACATCGCGAAGGCAGCTCCACCAACCCTGCAAACCAGCATAGACAAGTGAACCGTAACCTGGGATGGCATACACACCATCTTTGCCTCCGCTTGCGTCACGCTCTTCGGGCTCCGAGCGGTAGAGCATGAAGTTGAGATCGATGAGGCTGCATTCAGCGAACGCCTGGGTGGCACCACTTGTGACATATTGATCAAGACCTTCCGAGTGTTCGGCGCCGGGAATCCATGTTTCGAAGATGGCACTGCTACCAGGTGGGAAATGTGACGGCATGGTGATGACAGCTTTATCGGCTTTGTTCTCCAAGATGACGCCTGAAAGATGTGACACGGAACTTGGTAATCCTCTGAGGAACGACTGATCACTGGATATAGCTCGCTTGGTAGACTCGGAGACATCGACATCCAACTTCCAGCTACCAACAAGCTTCGCTTTGGTTCCAACGAGTTGCACCGGTGTTAGTGTTCCATGGCCTTCGCCGTAGCCTGGGAACGCGCTATGAGCGACGGTGAAGTACCCTTTTCTCATTTTGGGATGCATGCGGTGAACGGTGATGTACTCCCCTTCATGATGGATGAAGGTCTCGTCGTAACCGTGTCTGCCCATGAAAGTGTGTATATGATTGAGTAGCTTCTTGATTCTCCCAATTCCACCTCGACCGGCACCAATTTTGACCTCGTGGTCAGAGAAAGACGACTGATATAAGCGAGACTCAGAAACCAGGTCGATGAGCTTGGGATAGATTTCATCGTATCCCATGACACTTCCAGTGGCACAGGCGCACATGTTGACGAGAGCCGCATTGGGTAGAGTATCTCTGGCATCTCGCTTCTGAGCCGGCACTTCATTGTCGTGAGTACAATCCATGAAAAGAGCGTGGACAGGGCTCTCGCGGATGTTGTGCACAATCTCCGTTGTCTCTGCGAGGGAGCCGTTGAGAGCAGCGAGCGAGACGTTGATACCGGTCGTTGCAGCAGATGGCTTCGTGTTCTTGGTGCTGGAGGTTGTATCGATCTCGAAGCTACCTATAGGTCTACCACTGTGCATGTGGACCAGACGGCTGACCTCTTGAGTGCTCCAAGCTTGCATTGCCTCTCTGATCAGAGCGCTGAGACCAAGACGCTTGACAAAGACGTAGTCCATCTTCTCATCACCAGTGAAGAGCTCGGCAAAGACGGCCAGGTCAGGTCGGACATTTCGAGCTTGGTCCAGCAAATACTCGGCAACATGCAGTGGGGTCGAATGGCAATTATCGATACGGAAGCCAGCGAAGTATTTGGCCATGAGACGTGTGTACCTGGTCATGAAGTCCCAGAGGTACGGATTGTCTTCTGGGCTTTTACCGTATCGGAGCTTGACGCAGTCGCCCCAGACAATGACTTGCCGGCGGAGATACGTACGGGAGGATGAGCCAGCATTGTCTCTCATAGCGTCCGCAGCCCAGACCCAACCGTTGTTGACCAGGAACAAAGCATTTGGATTATGTTTCTTGGTAGTCTCGTTAAGAGGAAGCCTGGTGAAATACGACTCAATGAATGCATGCTCCTTGTTTATGGGACCAAGCCTGGGACCATCGTCGTCCAGTCGAAGGTATTTGACGCGATCCTGGACCTGCTGCTTGATGACTGCTACGTCCGCATCATATTCCTTGTAGTAAGGAACGTTCAGAGCGTTGAGCCAGGCCGTGACAGCATCCAAGGCACTTTGCTGAAGATTGATGTCTCGGTGGCCCAAAACACTGGTAAGTAACGCAGCAGCCACGTTGGGGTCAACTTTTCTGTGGAAACGTCCTGCGAATTCATCCCTACCGATCAGGGCATTCTCGCGAAGGAACTCGACCTTCTGAGCTAGAGACCATGTGCTGGCACCTTCAACCTGACTGTCGCCTTTGGTGAGACCTGACATCCTGCAGTTGGTTTCGGAATCAGCATGCCCGCAATACAGTTGTCTGTCAATTGAGGTCTCGACTGCCCAGCTTGCAGGGATAGCTCCACAGTCAAGCGAAACTGGGGTAAAGGAGCTCCGAAAGCACTTACCAAGCATCGACAGCAGCCTGAGCATCACGGTTGACTTTGACAACGTAGTACTCCCAAACGTTGACGAGATCCAGGCAGTGTGGCTTCATACCGTCCATGACTTGCTGGAGATCGTCGGCAGACTTGAGCTCGGTCGGCAGGCCATACTTAGCAAGGTCTGTGCCTAGTGGATGTCATATGGCGTCAGCATTGACCTAGTAAAGCATCCGATCGGCGTCGAAACGACTTACCGTATTGTAGCAAGGCATTGTCGAGCTCGAGAGCAGCTTCAAGCCAAGGAGCGGTCTCAATGTTGTAGCCTGCCTCTGGATGTGCTTCCAACCACTTGCTGTTATTGGCCGTGTGATTCCAGACGACGTCTGTCAGACCAAGCAGGCCGTGGTTCTTCTCCATGCTGGTGATCATTGTTGCAACATCATTCTCACCGTTAGGAAAGCAAGCAGGGTCAAAGGTCAGTTGATCATACATGCTGTACGGGGAGTTGGATGAGCCTCTTTGCATCAACGGCGTGAAATGCACCATTTTGTACTCTCTTTGACCGATGCCTCGCAAGTGTCGTTCCCAGTCCTTGGGGTACTCTCCCATGAGCTTGGAGATGACCGAGAAGATGGACAGAGAGTCAATAGGCAGGACAGCACCATTGACCGTGAGCCTCGGTTCGACATCGATGTAGAAGGTTTCGGTCTTTGTTGGCATTGGAGGGGCGGCTTCAGCAGAAGAGAAGTCTGGCAGCGGAGTGTAGGTGGTGTAGAAGGCGAATGCCCCAGCGAAGTAGATGGGGACATCAACATGGAGTGTCTGATTGAAATCTGGATGCAGCCTGACCCTATCTGTCAGCAAGTCTCGATACATGACTCGGAGCACGATCACTTACTTAAACTCACGGAACGCATGGCGGTTGAAGTTCTCGCCTTTCTTCGGGATATTGACCCATAGAGTTCCCTCACGACAGATGGAGCTGGTGCCCTCAATTGCAAAACGGATGATGTAGGCGGGATCAGTAGGAGCAGGAAGGTAGATGTAGCCACCAGGGACATCAGGATGACCGGCATCGTTCAAGGGAAGGTAGTACACTTCTTGGGCGGTGGGTGGACTGTTGGAACCCATGATGGACTGTGAGAGACTCTTGACACTCGTGACACAAGACTTGACAAGAATCATGAGCTATGGAAGGCAAAGCAGAAGCAATTGATTTGTAGAGGCAGTGAGAATACTTGGTTAACGATAGGCTTGGTGATGGTTCAAGAAGCAATTGGGATGAATGGAGCGAGGGAATTGGGGATGGAAAAAAATTTGGAGAAGAGCATCATATTTACATCTGGTTACCGCTAGTGCTAAGGGAGTAGTAATGAGGCAGGAGCGACTACCTATGCAATGCTCTTGCCGGTGTCGAGACTGAAAAAGTCGATGTCGGCCATGCTGAGGAAAGCGATAAGATAAGAATGTCGGTACTTCTTCGGGTATTATATTTATCGTGTCTTGGCGTCCAACATCCACGATGCCACCACCTTCGCCTCGTTCTCCACACGGCCCCAATACCATTACCTTCTCTATCATTCACCATCATCAACACGTGCTAAGACTTTGAAAAGGCGAGATAACATACTCTGGCCGACGCTATAATTGTGAGTCTGCCCGGGGTGCAAGGTGCGGTTCGATAGAATTGGAATCCGACTGAATATCGCAGCAAACGTAGCACTCACCACCCCTGACGAACCAGCTGCACGTCTCGCTAACCATGCCACAGATCAATGCCCCCCATAACCACCGACCAAACCTTCCCTTCCCTCCTCGCCTTCAAAGCCGCCCTGCGCGACTGGGCCATTGAACGCAACTTCACCCCTCACATCCTCGACAGCGACTCGCACCGCGTCCGTGCCGGCTGCCGTACTTCGCCCAATTGCCCTTTTCGCATCCGCTGCAATTGGAATGAGAAGCGCGCTACCGCTAGGGTCACCACTTGCGAAGATGTTCACACCTGTGTCTCCTCCACAACGCAGGCCTTGGCCCATCAGCATCAGGACATCAAGAGGGCCGAGACAGGAAGGCTGAAATTCCTCTTGGAAGTTGTGCCCCAGCTACTGGACGTCACGGTAACCACCACAACATCAGCCATCATCGATGCCGTAGAGCAGAGATATGGACAGCGTATACCACTGCGGCAAGCCCAAAAGGTGAAAAGAGAAATGGCCGGACGAGTTCACGGACCCTGCCGATACTGCCATCGTGGAGGTCACAGCAAGCGCAACTGTCCCATGCGCAAAGAGCGAGAGGCCTCCGGCATCACCATCCCTCCGACCCCAGAAGAACTCAGCATCGATCCCTCTTTCCAATATGCCAATGATGACAACACGGCGCCCGAACATGAGCACCACGACGACCATCGGCAACAACAACAATCACCCGAAGAACGTCGGTGCACCCTCTGTTTCCAACCCGGCCACCATCGCGGCAACTGCCGCAATAACGAATCCATCACCCCCGACAACCATCCCTCAAACATCCACCCCGATTTCCGGAACGGAGGACCTTCCTCTTCACAGCCAAGCGGCTATCCAATCCCCTACGATCCCGTCAACCATGATGAAATCTACGCTACATCTGCGCTCCCACCAACACCCGGTCCATCGACTCAACAAGACGAGCCACTTACTACGCCGACGACCGCGAAGAACAATGTTAGTCCCATGCTGGGTCAGGATAGGCAACAGCCCATGACACCGAAGGAGAAACAGGCGGAAGCAGCCAGGTTAATGCAGCAGGCCGCCAAGCTGATGAGTGAAGCTGCGATGATGAACGCCGAGGCGGCAAGGTTGACGGCTTCAATTAATGTTTCATGAGGTTTGATGAACCGCGACATTAATGTATGCATGTGTATATGCTCATTGGGACGGTGGCGGTCGTGAGGCGTTTCAGACAGGGCGTTGATCCTGCGGGTATACCCATCACTGCGCAAGGCGTTTCCGGCATGGATGTCTCAATAAAAGCATGTCCTGACCGATTTTTGTACGAACTCCATAAGCTTCATCATGACAGCGTTCTGTACAAGGAAGCACCTGCAACTAGTCTAAAGCCGACTATAACAATGGCCGCAGCCGTCTGTTCTACAACCCTTGTAACTTGGATCTCCAATCTCCAAGTGGAGTAATCTTCGCTAATTTGCTAAGAACGACAACATGGCAGATGCATCCACTTTACATATCCATCGAGAGCAACAACCTACCAGCAAATACACAGTCACGCAACTCCTACAGCCAATCCATGCCGGCAAATAGGCACGTTACTGTCCCAGGAATCTAAATATAACCCCCCAATGGTGGGCCATAAGCCATTAAGTCTAAGAAACCGTCCTCTCCCAGCAACATCCAGACATCCCACGCCTAGCTCTCGACTAGAAACACATTAGCAATTCCATTCAGGCAGCTACCTTACCCTCGTGCAAATGACGCTGGATCCAAGTCCCAATCCACTCTCACATGCTCACGGAGCTGATATTGGTGTGTAGATCCTTCGGTGTTGAACCAATCTAGAAGCCAATAGATAGCATTGATGTTGAGGGATGGGAGATTAGCCGGGAGAACTATATTGTAGAGCGGTGGAGAATGTTGATCGATCAGATGAAGATGAAAATCGAAGCAGGAATGGATGGTCGGAAGGTACCCAAGGGAGACAAGGCATTTCATCCATATTGAAGATATAACGAGAATACAATAATGGCAGAAGATATCGTTATCAGAAACCCTCTATAGCTGGGTTGGCAAAATAAAGTTACTCGTTACCCATGAATGAAGGAAAGACATGTCCTAGAGTTACAGTATCAATCACCCATCTTCATAGCTGCAGCACAAATACAAGCGATCTCATCTTCGCTGCTCCAGATGATGTACCCTATAGATGGCAGAGAAAACATCTGAAACCATGGGCAACGTCTTCGTCAACGACCCAGACCTTGCAAGACTCAGCGATGTATGCCGCACACCGACTTAATCGGGTCATGCATGACTTCCCTACCTAGTCAAATGCTCACAATGTGTTGTACAGTTCACCATATCTCTGCATGGGCAACATATCCAATAGCTAATCTCGATTCGGGTTGGTATGCGCTCCAGCTTGCTATGTCTATTTAACCCCCTTTGCCGACTGCACTGTACACATCACACTATCTTCGTGACGCTATACATGCTCTACCAATGACTGCTGGCAAGCGGCCAGCAGGTGAATGTAAACCGAGGTGTCGAATGGAGACATTCGAGATTTCAAGTATGGAGTCGAGACAGGGTGTGAACGCGAGTCGATACCTCGAAGTCAGTCGCTCGATACCTCGATGCCAATTGCCCCTTGGAAGAGCTAATGATTTGAATTCCAAGCGCTATTCACTTCTTCTTGCCTTCCATCAGGTCGGGTAGGTCTTCGACTCTGACTTCGCCCTGTAGGATGCCTGCATGCGCTGACATTAGCAACCCATGTCTCTCCAGAGCGCAGTAGGGGAGTAGAAGAAGCACTCACGATACGTCCCGACCAAGAGCGGGAATTCACTCTCCTTGCCCCTTGCTTTCAAGAAATGGAACACGTCCTCCGCCGTACTAGTCCCCTGCAACATCTGCCCGTTAAGCTCTTCCCTCTCCACCTCCTGAATGCTGACCTTCCTCTCCACACTCATCTTCGCGCATCGGTAGTTCCTGCCTCCACTACAGCTTGTGATCAGATCCGCCACGCCTGCACTTTCCTCCGTGAAAGTCTTTGTTTGCACGTTATTACTGAAGAACATCTTGCCAAATTTCACCATCTCGAGCAGGCCGACACGCATGACAGCTGCTTTTGCGTTATCACCCCAGCCAAGACCCGCGACGAAACCGGTGGCGATGGCGACAATATTCTTGAGAGCACCCCCAAGAGAGACTCCGGCGACGTCGGAAACCACTTGGACGTGGAAATAGGGGCGGTGGAAGAGAGCTTTGATGATATTGTGGTCGATGGGTGGGAGTTCGGGAGGAGGTACGATCAATTTGACTTTGGAGGTCCTGCCTTTGGAGTCTTTGTGCTCATTGATAGCTGTGAGATCGAGCTGAGAGGACGATGGAGTTGGCCCCTGTGGGGTTGTGGCTTTTGGCGTGGGATTGCGGCTGTCCATTGGAGGAGGATCATAGGCGATAGTGGTTTCGGAGAACTTCTCCTGAGCGACTTCATTGGCGATGTTGGCGCCAGAAAGTGCACCGCAGTAGATTCCTAGCTTGTCGCCAATGGATTCGGAGAAGAGGCGGACGTCTTCGCTATCGACTGAAACCCCTTTTATGCATGATATACCTCGTGCGTAGGGAAGAATATGGCCTTTCATCTGGTCGCAGAGACCGCCGATGAATTGATGGGGGAGATTGAAAATGAGGATCGAGGAGTCATGGACGGATTCTTGGAGAGAAGGATTGGCGATCAGATTGGGAGGAAGGGTGATATCAGGCAAGTATTTGACGTTGTCATGGAAGTGGTTGATCAACTTGGTGAGCTTGTGAGGTTGGGTTGAGAATTTAGATCCAGCATCGTAGTGTTTCGATGTCTTGGGAACGGTGGTTTCCTCTTCATACACCCACATCTGGACCTCCTCTTCAAACAGATCAGGATGCTCTTTGGTGTTCTCGGCGACGATCTTGGCAATGGCAGAGCCCCTTCACAAGCCTGTCAGCAGTTATATGCCGCTGCAGCCCTGCTCGTATGTACCAATTGCCTGATCCTACCACTGTCACCTTGTGTTTCTTGCTGTAGACGCCCAATGTCGCCATGGTGGAGAAAGATGTTTGTTTCCAGGGTAATCGGCAAGGACTTGTACTTATTCTTGACAGGCCAGAAGCAGACCTAAACTCAAGCTGGCTCACTGATCTCCAGAATGAAGCAATGGCGTTGAAAGGAGTCCCAGAAGGCTCTATATACGCTTGAGGAAATGGAGGAGTGCTGCCGAGGGATCCAATCGGCGATGCTAGTGTGTCGCTGTGCTGAGGCCAAGAAGTGCTCCGTTGACATGGTTTGGACAACCTCGGAACCACGGAGCTGTAACATTGAATCGCCAAGCCTTTTACGGAAGGGACCGAGGCTGATTTATTTTAGATCCTCTTCTCTTCTTCGTGCAGCCGACAACCAAGACCTCCAGGCTCAACCGCTACCTCGGATAGAACGCTACGATACCTCGATTGCTAAAAATGGCCTCGGCAGCAAACAGGCCCAGTAACTTTTGCGGTAAATCCAACTCTCTGAGTGCCTTCGAAGGAATTCCAACCGGGAAGATACAACGCTCCTTACACCGGACAGCAAGGAAAACACTAACTGCAACAGTGCTGCTTCCTCTCTTTGTTATCTCGAAGCTCCAGCAAACGCTTTCTCGCCTCCCTTATTCTATTCACTTTACCGCAAGGGCTCCAATATGCCTGCAATTATCAATTATCATCCATGGGTTGACGTTGTGAACTCACAGCAACTAGGCTGCAGACAGATTAGGGATTCACATACCTTATCTTGGCATTCTTTTGGCACACGAATACTACGAATCATTCTGCTCGTCTTTCTTTCCCTATGTCTGACCCACAACTTTTTGATCTATGAAATTTCTTGGGTGCTTCATTTTCAGCATGTTCCCAATCTCACACATCCTCCAACCTCAATCTAATTTCATAGAGCTCTTTGATACAAAGCCATTGCGCAAGCGTCGCTGTCCAACTGCGGATCTACCTTCGTTTCTGTATCCCTTCTCTTCTGATTTTGACGCTCTGATCGGTCCAGCCAAAGCCATTTGACGGTATGGACTTAGTCAACGAGTATGTATCCCCATCAAAATCATCCGGGAGCAGGAATGTGATAATCCGCAGCTTTGGACCAGCCACTGAGTTCATGTTCAACCTTGAAGGCAGAATGCTGTTCGGTGTGCCTAAAAGTGAACGGCGCCAATTGAGGCGTCATGAAGAAGTTGCTATTGGACCCACAGAGGGTCGGCTTCAGGAAACAGCCCTTGCCACCCTTGCTGGATCCGACATTCAATTCAGACGAAAGCACCGACAGGATATCGCCCTAGTCAAGAATCACCCAACTGCTCTCGTTTTTTCTTCCTGCTGCCGACATACCAACGTTCGTTGGCCAGGGCAGAATTGATCTTGGTATCACCGGAAAAGATTAGGTTTGCGAATATGAAGCACTGACGCCTCCTACCGAAGACGTCGGCGCAGAGGAAATACTCGACCTCCAGTATGGCTATTGCAAGCTGCAAGACCATCCCGGATCTGTTTGGTCTTGTCAACTACTAATCATTATGCTGTTACTACCTTGACCCTTATTTCTAGCTGTACCACTTTCATACCATTCTCCATATAAGCTGTTCTGTCAATCGGCCCGCAAATGTGTCCTTCCTTTCCATTGCTGTGACCATCTTACTCTCTAGGAGCTGCCAGCAAGGACTGTCACTGGCAAAACAACCTCTCTAAATGGCGTTTTCTCGAGAAGCATCCAACCAATCATCTAACCGAGCGTACAATCGTTATTGGTTCGACATTAGATGCAGGACCGGTACTCTGCAGTAAGAAGAGTGCAAATCTTAATGTCATGGTGCAAACGAGGAAAGGGGTAATTGTCATGTGATGCTGGTAGCCCTGAGCCCTAAGGGCTTGGGCACCCTTGTCGCCTTTACGGCCGTAGCAGTACGACAGACCTCACAGCTATTCATAGTACTGTCTGAGCTCACTGGTAGTGTTGACACCATGGATTTGGCTAATCAGGATTGAACGGTCAGAGCTCATACTGGCTGTACCTTATGAAGACCGCGAGCCTTTTGAGCCTTCATTGAGCGTTCGCACGGCACCGCGACATTCCGCTGCGGAGTACCACCACTGGGATCCTGCCTCAACAGCTGGAGCCTGTGTACTGTGTAGCGCTCGAGTATTTCGTCGCTCGACCCGAAAACTCACAGATTTGGAAGTTTCGGTTGAATAGAGTTCTCCGACGCTGCAAGTATTAGATGTTGTCGCAATGCGCCCGTACCGAACAGTTGGCCAACCCGAGACACGGAGGAACAAGGCCCGACTGCAATCTCACATAAGTTGATAAAAGGAGTGTTCATTCATTGATGATATAACACAAGCTGCCAAAACGGAGTAAATAATAACTTGAAATCTCTTACAACTACTTCCTTCACTTCTTTTCTTCCCATCAGTCACATCACTCCCTCACACAACATGGCCACAACCGCAGATCTCGCCGTCATCCGCAACAACTTCGCACTGTCAACATGGCTCCTCCTGGGTGCTTCCATTCAATCTCTCATCTTTGCCATCCTACCTCCACGTGTCGCTGTTCTGCCTTCATTTTGCCTCTTGACGCTTGTCTTGGCCAAAAATCTGCTCATCATGGGAGGATATCTCAAGAACCCATACCTCGCTGCAGCCTACAAGGGTAAAGCGACCGTCCCGTTGCGCGAGGATGAGGAAGGAGGAGATAAGGTAGCTGTCTTCATTCTAGGTGCAAGTTCCAATCAGTAAGTCTTTCCTTTCCTTTAGGTTAGCGCAGAAGACAATCGGCTGATCCTCTTGAAACAGTCCGCTCGGAATATTCGCTCCAGGTTTCGGCGACCTCCGACCCTATTTCGAATCAATGTGGGCCGAAGCAGAAGCAGATCCCACCAACTCAGGTCGTAAGTTCCACCAACCTCAACCCCCTTCACCGTATTCCCCCACAACACACGAACAACATACAAACCCCATCCACACCCATCACTACTAACCCCTTTCATCACCAGTAATCGGCAAATCCACCGCCTTCACCCCCATCCCCACCTCCACCGCATCTTCCAGCCCCGCAATATTCACCATCTCCTACTGGAAATCCATCGAACACCTGCACGCATTCGCCCAAGGTCCCGCCCACCGCAGAGGCTGGGATTGGTGGAATTCGAAAGCCATAAAGCAGTATCCGCATTTGGGGATCATGCATGAGACGTATGAGGCGCCGAAGGGGAGATGGGAGAATATTTACGAGGGGTTCGTTCCCATTGGGATGGGTGAGTTTGCTGCTTCTTCTTTTGTGTATGTGTTTGAGATTCTTGTGACTGATGGGGGTGATTAGGGGCTTTAACTAGGAAGGTTGTGATGGAGGGTGGTGAGGAGAGGGTGGAAGGAAGGCTTGTGCCGGCGAGGGAGGGGAGGTGGAGTACCATGAAGGGACGATTGCGGGTGGATGATGAGAAAGTGCGGCTGTGAAAAGTTTGAGGAAATGGTATGTAGCTTAATTCCCATCGGAACTTGATAATGGCAGATAGAAGAATAGGAATAGACATCTCAACTCCTACTACTCGTCCATTGTGACTTGAATTTGGACTTGGGCAACCTACGCAGCGTAACGTGATGAGAAAACTGGTGATGGCGTTGGGGGAACGGGAGAGCGGAGAGGTTGCTTGCGTAAGGAGTCTATGGGTTTCGTGAGCTATCGATTGGTATATCTCTCTACCTCCCTCCAGTAACAAGGCAGAGAAGACCTTCCAGCATCACTGGATATTCTACCCTCAGACAATCTTCTCAGCCTCGTCAACGAGTTCCTCAACTTTGAACGTCTCATCACCTTGACTGAACTTTTCCAACAGCCTCCTCCGCGATACATGATCCCCTTCCTCTCCACCATAAAACTTCTGCAAGCACAGCACGAGCCAACGAGCCTCTTCCACGTTTACTCCCCTCCCCTCCAATACTTGTCCCTGCATCAGCACCAGTCCCTTCTCTTCCATCAACTCCAGATGCATGGTGATGGTCGTGTGCGGCTGGCTGAATTCTCCTCGGAGCTTGTACTCGGCTAGATGCGTGAACACGACGGTTGCGGTGTCCGGGGCTGGGAAAGACCATTGGAGGAAATGGATTTCGGCGCCAGTGCTGCCTTCTCGTGGGAGGGGGAGGATAAAGTGGGGGTGTTTACGGGCTGTCTGTTGGATTCGGAGGTAGGTGGGGGATGGGAGGATAGCGCAGAGCGAGGTTGGGGAGTTGGCGTGGCGGATACGCCAGATGTACTCTATTTCTTTGGGTGGGAGGGCGAGGGTTTTGGGGAGATCGAGGTAGGAGGAAAGGGTTTTGAAACCCGGGGGGGCGGAGGATTTGGATGATGGAGGTGATGATGGTGTAGAAGAGGGAGCTATCGACGTCGGAGATGGAGGAGGAGGAGGTTGTGGGAAGGCGGCATTGGTGGTTGTCTTCTCCCGTTGCTTCTGAATCCGATCTTTGTATACGGTCTTCAGCTCATCGACAGATTGCAGGCCTTCCCTTTGATAACCTTAGACATTTCAACCCCTCAGCGTGCTCTGATCACTCACTGGGCGGCCTTTTGCTTCAACTTGTCACGGTACCTCTCTGTGACGCTGTCTGTTCGTTGATGAGTCACCAGGAATCGAACATCGTGAACTTGGGCCCATCTCCGCTGAGAATACCTGAGTGCAGGTGCACATTGCTTGGAGATATTTTCGAAAACACACAGTCGACGCGCAAACATTGACGACAGCAGTGAATCATACAACTGCGAAGGTGGATAGAGTGCTGAGGTCAATTGAAGGCCAAGCCGCCAAGCCACCAAGATAGGAAATCTTGAAGCGTTACCCTTTTGGGCAGCTGGCCAATCGGTCAACGGCGTCATTTTCCCCGCGTGTGTGTGCAGCGCCGTGGGGATTGAAAGCATCCTCAGAGGTTCTTGGGATGAGTTCCTCGGGATAGGTCCGTTGTGGGGAGCATTGGGGCTTCTCCAAACTCGTCTGTCATGAGATTCCCATTGACCTTCGCCTCTCGACTGTCCAATGTTCTCCTCGAACAAGAACCTTTCAGACCAGATTAAGTAGCTGTCACGATGCCTACCGAATCTACCTATCCGCCAGTCGACATACCGCCTATTGACATCTGGGGCCTACTTTTCGAGCGCAAAGACCGAGAATTCCCAGACGACAAAGGTAGTTAGATGATCCATGGAAATGTGGATGCCTCGTGCTGACCCTTCATTCCAGTGATCTACCTGGACCCCGAAACATGTCGCTTATACACCTACGGACAAGTCAGAAACACGGCCATTGAATTTGGTGAAGGCCTCAAGTCAGTATGGGAATGGCAAAAAGGCGATGTGCTCGCTCTCTTCACCCCCAACAGCATCGACACACCCAGCGTTCTCTGGGGCTGCCATTGGGCTGGAGGCATCGTTTCCCCTGCCAATCCCGGGTACACCATCAATGAGCTCGTGTTCCAGCTGAGCGATTCGGGTGCCAAGGCGCTCATCACACAGAAGGCTTTACTCCCAATAGCGACCAAGGCAGCAAAACAAGTCGGCATTCCGGAGGATCGAATCATCTTGATCGGGGATGACCGAGACGAGAGCATGCGATTCAAACATTTTCAGTCTGTGCGAAACCTTGCCGGTACGTCGAGATACCGAAGGACGAAGGTCAACCCTCGAGAGGATCTGGCGTTCCTGGCATACTCTTCAGGTACTACCGGCCATCCAAAGGGTGTGATGCTAACACATGAAAACATCGTCTCTAATATCCTCATGTATAAGGCTGGCGGGGGGGACAATCTGTCGTGGGAAGGTGGGCCTGACGGGCAAGGGGACAAATTACTGGCTTTCTTGCCCTTCTATCACATTTATGGTATGCCTGCTCAATATCAAAGTCCCGGCCAATGTAGAACATCCGCTAATCATTGATCATAGGACTCACATGCCTCGTTCATGCAGCTATGCACCGTGGCCTGACCCTTGTTGTAATGGCTAACTTTGATATTGAGAAGTTTTGTGCCAATGTACAGCACTACAATATCACCTTCGCCTACATTGTCCCTCCAGTGGTCCTCCTACTCAGCAAACACCCTATCGTGGATAAATACGACCTGAGTTCTTTGCGGATGATGAGCTCTGGCGCCGCTCCTTTGACCCACGAACTCGTCGAAGCAGTTTACAAGCGGATCAAAGTTCCGGTAAAGCAGGGTTACGGCCTTAGCGAAACGAGTCCCACGACACATAGCCAAACCTCTGAAGACTGGGACAAGGCGATCGGATCCGTAGGCCGCCTTCTACCAAATCAAATTGCCAAATATATGTCACCTGATGAAAAGGAGGTTCCAACAGGGGAGGTGGGTGAGCTCTGGATCAAAGGTCCCAATATCTTCAAAGGATACCTCAACAACCCGGAAGGCACCAAAAATACTTTGACGGAAGATGGTTTCTTTAAAACTGGCGACATCGGCTACCAGGATAAGGACGGCAATTTCTTCATCACTGATCGAATCAAAGAACTCATCAAGTACAAGGGTTTCCAAGTCCCACCTGCCGAACTGGAGGGCCTCTTGGCGAGCCATCCCAAGATCGACGATATAGCTGTTCTGGGCATCTACAACAAAGACCAAGCAACTGAGGAGCCTAGAGCGTATGTGGTCCCTGCGCCTGGTGTAGAAGGGAGCAAAAAGACGGAGGAAGATATCATTGCATGGCTGGCAGCGAAGGTGGCGAACCATAAAAGACTCAGGGGTGGCGTAAGATTCGTGGATGAGATACCCAAAAGTCCAAGTGGCAAGATCTTGAGGAGGGTGCTGAAGGTGAGGGCGCAGGAAGAGGATAGTAAAGGACTCAGAGCGAAACTGTGAGGCCACACAGAGTACAAATACCTCGATGGCTTGATGGCTTCATATTACTGATAACTAGCAATGTTCGCGTATCGGATGTCATAGAAGGCGAGGGCTCATAACCAATAGTACAATGATGAATACGAAGAACGTTAAGAATATCACGACGGAGCATGGCCAGCACAACGGCTGTTCATCATCGTCGATCGATAGTATTCAATCTTCCTAACCTAGCATTCAATCTTCTTGTGGAACGATCTTCCAATTCTCTTCTATTCCCAGCACTTTTCGCTTGCGAGCCCAAACATTCATTCAGACACCAGATATCACCAAGCAGCCTCATCTCTTCTTTACCATCACACCAGACGGCGGTATAGATCCAGTCATTCTCACGGGCGGCAAGCATGGGCTTCGAGATCGCAGCTGATAACTGGGTTGAATTATCATGCTGGTCATGGATCATTACCCCAGGGCTGGGTTGACCTCTAGAAAGTGAGGAGCAGCCGCAATCTCCTAATTTCCACCTCCTGCTTTGCGACTTTGGAATCGACGTATCAGCGGAGGCAAGATGGGTGGAGTCTCGAGAATCGCTTTCTGAGCGACTGCTGATGGCTTTGTGTGGCTGTTTTGAGGACCACGAATTGGATTCTGCTTCTGGACTTGCAGCGCCTTCACTGATTGTGGCTTTGTGGTATCGATTACTTTGGGTTCGGCCTTGCTGACGGCTTGTGGTTGTTTGTGTCCAGCTTCCTTGCTCACGAGTTCTTCGGCTCTCTTGCCTTCAGCAGCAGGAGCTACTATATACGTAATCTCGGCTTCATTACTCTCACCAGCTGGGTTTCCGGTATTGTCTTCTTCGACAACTCCTGTGGCCTTGGGTTCCTTGGCTTTTTGTTCGTGTGGATCTTTCATCCGTCTCCTCTGGCGTTCACTTCTCGCCTGACGTCTCGTCTTCACAGGGCTCTTCTTACTATTGTCAGGTTGCTGATGATGTGCCACTTCCATTTCCTGCGGTTGAGGCTCACGCGCGGATTTCTCGTTCCTGATCTCTGCGGGATAAGGTCCACCATGAAGCAACCTCATTATATCTCTAATTCTTGGATCTGACATTGGGTCGTCTTCCGATTCTTTAGCGGTGGAATTTGTCTCAGGGTGCTCCAGAGTTCCGTCTCCATCTTTCATAGTGGCAATATCGTACTTTCCTGTTTCGGCAGCATCGGCTGAGGGTAGCTCGGTGTTGATGTGATCTGTGTGCTGACCTTGATCATCCGGCTTGTCTGTGGTCATGACGCTGCCTTCCCGGTGGATTTCGTCTTTCTCTGCTTGGTTCTCCCCAATTGGACGAGGTTCTGGATTCGGTGAAGTCACTTTTTGGTTCCGATGAGCAGGCTTTGCTTTCCGATTTTCGACTGGCCAATATTTGTCAACACAACCTGGCAGCTCCCGGCGACGTCTCGCCTCGTTTTCCTTTTGCGGGCAGTCTTTGGTCGTGGCTGTGTGACAGCCTCCACAGTTGACGCACTCCAACTTGCCAGATCTGCAGTGGTACTCTGAATGACGGAGCGTGCATTTCCTGCATCTCACGCCTTGTGTGCATGAGATTGAGGTATGGCCGAAAGACCAGCACTCCTCACATTGAAAAAGCGACCATTCTCTTACATACTTGCGACCTTTGTATTCGGTCTCTCCCCACTGGATCCCTCTTCTGATGAATGCATTGGCAATTTCTGGCTTTGCCAAGTTCACAACGACGATGGGGTTTCCATAGTTTGTTGGACGGGCTTCGATCGAGAGAATGTCCTCGATACGTCCGAGTTGCTGGATCCGTGACTTGATCCAGTCGAACAACTGCTGGATGGTTCGAGCTCTTCCGTCTCCATCGTGGTGCTTCGGTACTTGCGAAGCTCCCAAGCCAACGGGAGAGACACCGTACCGACAGCTCTCTTGCTTCAACCTCTCCAGAAAGACCGCCTCCCATACAGTATACTCCTGCAGAATATCACGATGTTCGCCAGTGTCGGCAAAGACCTCAACATCACCACTCGGAAGCTGTCTAACAGCAATCACCCAACCCACGAAACCATCTTCCATGAACCACCAGTGGGCTTCATGCATTGCTTCCCGGACCTTGTCCAGGATCCTATTCGCTGCAAGATCTCTGAGGACAGCAACGGCTCCGCCATCGTCGATGGGTACGAAGATCGCAAGGCTTGGATCGACGTCATGGCGTTCATTGAACGGTCGAGGCAGCTCAGCACGAAATGCGTTAGCTCGGCGAGCGCGCCTGCTTTCATGATACGCTGCTCTCATCTCGAGGACTGCTGCCGCTGCAATTGGATCACCTGTTCCATTAGCAGTCGACCTAGTGAGTCATACATATGGTCCGTACCGGCAGTTCTTGGCAATAATTTCTCATAGAGCTCGTCGAAAGATTCCGAGAAGTGCTTGACCATCTTACGAGGCACGCCTTCTCGGCCTCTGCTAGCACGATAAACATCATCAAGCTGCTGCTTCAATAGGTGAGCGTGCGATGGAATCGCTTTTGGGGTCGGTCCCTCGAGATGGGCGTTGTTCTGCCAATTTTTACAACGTGGTGATCTGGATTCGGTGGTGTGAATTGCAAAGCTTATATTCCCACGATCAAGACGGTCTTGCCCCTTCTTCGAAGGCATGATAATGATGACTATACAATCCTGTTAGTCTTTTGTGCCTGTGGAACAGGCATTGACGGCTTACTGGAACGATTTGTCTCTCACGGTGGAGATTGGAATTCACGTTGTTGAAAATCACACTGTCAACAATTGACTCAAGGAGATTTGCTACAATAGCAAGTTGCACACATTGGTACCTACGTTTTTTCGAAACCTTAAAAATTCTTGGGTCAATTTACAACGATTTGAAAGTCCGGAGTTCCAAGATTGTGTGCGGGTCGTCGCGAATTAAGCGATGTCCCAAGAGTGAAGATGTTGAGAAAATTCCTGTTCACTCTTTCTACATGGTCATGTCTTCTTTACTTGACAATTTCGACAAATCTTGGCACTCAAGGTGTAGCATCCCTTGGAGGCTTCACGTTTGTCCTGCATCGAGGGCTTCAAATGCTATTCTGCGCTCGCCAGAATTACATGCTGCAAAGGCTTGCCAAATCGCGGAAAGCAAAAAAATATGTAGCCCGTGTGACGGTATGTCGTCTCGACAGAGATATACCACATGCATCACTTGAAGATGCACATGGCTATCCTGAGGGCCTTGGATGTAGCACATCCCACGCAATACTCTGTGGTCCAGGAGTAACCCTTGGTTCACACTGCCGAGAGACTCTTTCCAATACCCCATCAATCAATGCGAACCGGACACCGGACGGGCGAACTGTCCCACCCCGCTCTCAATGGCAGGCCAGAGATCGGACGGGCAGACCAGTCCACCCCGGTGTCAACAGAAACACAATGCGTCAAGAGACACCGTACTAGAGTGCTCGAACAGAAGCCTCCAGATCCATGTCGAAGTCGATCATCCAAAGCGGACACCGGACGGGCAGACCAATCCACCCCGCTCTCAATGGCGAACCAGAGATCGGACGGGCAGACCAATCCACCCCGGTGTCAACACGTCGGTGAGAGTCCAGCACGGATCCAGTTGCCAGCAACTTCTCCCCCTACCCAGAATGTTTATCCCTTACAGACCACTTGCCGCATGGGGTTCAGCGCTCCCGAGCCTCCGTGACCCAAAGGGAAACTTCACCGGAAAGAGAGACAATTCTGACCTTAGAGGATTAACCTGTCAAGGGCAAACAGACGGGACAAAGAGATTGGCTACCGTGGCTAAACACGAGAGGGTTTGACCACAGAGTCTGTCTTTGGCGTCGGATGCTGCGAGTGACTCTAATGCTGGGAGCCTGACTTGGTGAGGCAGGCCGATGAAGGCTGTGAGCAGAAGAGTGAGGAAGGGAAAAAAAGGAAAGAAGAAAGAAGAGCAAAGAGCGGAATCTATAGGTGGGCGCTACGGTGCGGATGGCTGGTATCAAGGTGCTCCACATTAATTTCAAAACTGTTGATTGAAACTTGCATTACCTTAGTAGCACCATATCACGGTTTGTATCGGTGATGTCTATCCCCTATTTTCGAGGCGAACTGTTTTTGCCAGTAACTGGAGAACAGGCAGATACTCAGCTTGCGTCCGATCTCGCACAGGGTTTGACTATTCCTATACAGTTAGATATCCATTGACGAAGAGCAGGTTTAACTGCCAGAATCTCGAACTTATATTGGACATGTTCCCACTTTCATAGCTTTTCCTGTACATACTCTTATCGCAGTAGACCAGCCGGGTTGTTGTGGGGCGGTATGCTGTAGTGATGAAAGATGGTACTCAGGAGGTACATCATATTTTCCTTGTCAACAATCTTAAGATTGTTCAACAGTATATTCCCACCAGCCATCCTCAGCACATGAGACCCAAACTCTTAACTTCGCTTTCAGCCCCACACTCATCATATCCTCCATTCAGATCTCTTGACTCAGTACACCTGCAAGTGACACAAGATCTCGCGACAACAGCGTCTTTCCCAAACTCAATCATGTCAGTGAATTCAAGCAGAGCACCGGGCGAATTTGAAGCCAAGTTGATCGCCATCGTCGAGGTTAGTGACCCCAGCTATCTTGAACAACGGTCGATCTAACCCTGTTCCAGCGTAACTACGACGAAACACCCACTGGAGACAAACGCAAACGCCATGGATATCGTGGCAAAGACAAAAGAGCTCGAATCCACGAGCCGGACCATGACCTTCCCACATCGAACTTTCTTACAGCCGCGTCAGTCGACACAAACGAGATCCCATCTCAGGACCTGCAGTTGGGCACGTCCGAACATTTTGCTGTTGCCAACAGCACCAGCGTCCAATCATCCGATCCAATTGGCCAGCGCTCTACGGCAGATACAACAGTCGAAGCCAAAGGAATATCATTTCGACGCCCATTAATAGGAGACGTCTGTCGCGGCCCTGTTTACCCAGGGAATCAATCCGACTGGAAATATCCCGCCTACGCCTGGTACCGTCATGATCCGTATCTTAAAGTTTATGATCCTCAACCTACTCCAACTCCGGCTGTAACTGAGCATGGACCCCCGGCTCGACCTGAAAGCCCATCCGAACAGTTGCTGGCGAGCACCGAGGACGGAAATTCGGCTGCAGGCGAAGATGCAACGACACTATCCATCCCCGACACGCTGCCAGCAAACGATACGGCCATGGGGTCCGTAGCTACGACTGTCGAGAACACTGACAGCGTCAATGATCCCGTCAATATTCCTCTGCCAACCAGCGAGGTCGAATCAAAGGAATACGCAGTCTCCAGCACACCAACCGATTCCAACACCATGTCAACAACCGTCGCCCCAGCCGCCACCACCACCATTACCACCACCACCACCACCACCACCACCACAACAACAACAGCAACAAGAACCAACCCCCCAGCACCAACCTCATCACCACCTCCCGCCCCCACAACCATCACGACCACAATCCCAGAACTCAAAGCCGCCCTGACCAAACTCAAAAACGAGATCCTCACCGAAATGAAGGAACTGCTCCGTTCCAATTCTAAGACCGGTGACTTGGGATTTCCGACGGTGAATGATAAGGATAATATGCCAGCACAAAGACGAACCAGTCGGTCGCTGCTGTTCAGGGGATTCCAGGCTTTTCGGGGTTCGGAGTTGGATCTGGAGGAGGTTTGATTTATGTTGTATATTGGGGCGGGAGGGAGGAATCGGTGAAGCATGAGGACGGACCGGGATGTCACTTGCTTGATAGGGGCTGAGGTAGGGATTACGGAGAGTGAGATGTTGAAATGGCGTGTAGGTTTTGTGAAGGTGCTAGTGTGGCAAAGTGGTTTTGTATTCTTCTATGGCAGTTTGTACGCTTTGGATAGGGGGTTTTAGATAGCTTGTGTGTTTTTGACGACGGACAAGGGTGGGGAGAACGATTGAGTGGAAGGAAGAGGGCCATACGGCTCATTCGTATCTGTCATGTATATTCAAAGAAACAAGCTGCATACAGAGTTTTAATGCTGGGCATTCCGCGGAAGGACAAGATGCAATGAGCGTCATAGTAAAAAGGTAGTCGTTGCTCGTTGCACAGAAATGTACTTCAAACATTTGTTCTACTTCATTGAGTATCCCACAAAAGTCAAGGCTTGTAGCCCACTAGACCTACTATTAACCGTTAAGAGAGGTCGGTAAGACGGTAGATCCCCAAGGGCACATCAATATAGCACCATCCCGAGGACCCTTCCATCTCCCACAACACCATCATCCACATCCAGGACCTCAATACCTACAAAACAAATTCAGCCAACCGCACCCATCTTCGGCTCGCCCTCCCCCCCTCTCTCCCCCATCCACAGCGCTCTCGACCGCAACGGCCAGCACGTTGGAGGTTCAGCCGCCAAGTACCTCCTATCCCCCCTCGGAGACGATCGTAAGCAGTTGGGCATCTTTTGACCTTGACGCTGTAATACCCATCGTCGCGAGAGGTGCACCCCGAACAGAGAAAAGAAAAGAAGGATGCAAACTCAGTGGTGCGATCGACCTTCAACTCATTTCGCGGACGTCTTCCATGACCTGGGGAAGAATGGCAGGGAAGAAGATGAATGAAGAACGAATCTCACGCTCCAAACTCCGACATTCGGCATCGTCTTCGGCTCGACCTGGTGGGAGCGTGTGGCTCGACCGGTAGTGAACTCGACGGTGGGGAATGGCCTTCGGCTAACGAACTCGGCGGGCAGCAAGTCATCGTTTCGTTGTACCGCTGTGATATGGGAGATGATGGGTAGGTCTGGACTCAAATGCGTGCGCACGCCTTCGGCTCGTAGTGAGTTAGTCTTCGAGCTCTTGGATGTGCGGGATATATGCTTGCTTGAAAGACAGACGTGGCAATGGGGAATGGATGCCAGGTCTGTCCGTCGAGCGAGGCCGGGGGTCCGTGAGCATGAGGCTGCAACCTGAGAAAAAGGGGGAAGAAGAGAAGAGGATGTGGGAAGCTTTATGTAGGTGGCCTCGCGACTAGCGTGCTCGCCGCTTCAAGCAGTCGCTTGGTCTGTTGTGAGATTCTGTTGACGACGTATGACCCCTATCTGCCATGACGATCACACGTCACATCAGTTTTCTATCCTTTTTCAACCAGCGGTCTTCAATGACGAGGAACCATTGCGTAGGACGATGGCGTGATATGCTGACCTCGGCTGTTCTGCAATCATGTACGAGTCCAGCGTTTCTCGACGTAAGACCTATCGCACAGCATAACCGAATTTCCAATACGGTATCTGAACTCGCGTCCTCCATCGTAGAATTTTCGTTCTTTGACAGCCCGAACGCTGTACAGGGAAGTGGAAGAAAAACATCCTAATATCAGATACGTAGACATTTGATCTGCTGAGTGGAGATGACATGTACAAGAAGAAAATGCAAAAAAGTCTCTTTCAACATTCCCATTGGCAAGTCCCTCATTAAATGTTGGGAACCCCTTACACAACCATGCCGATTTCGTAATCTTGAGCGGTTGGATGTTGGCTTCCCTCTCGCCGAGTATCGAAGAAGCTAGAGGGACTGCTTGTTTACGTAGCCTGCTGCAGCCATTGGAAGGTAGATGTTGTCCCAGCAAGCCGTCAGGCCTCGATTATAAGCTGTGAAGCACTGATGTTGTTGAGCACTTAAGTCAGCGCGGACCATGCCGTCACAAAAGGGGCAGAAACTCGTTGATCGTGAGTCCGTACGCGCCTCGTGCGGCTGAGACGCGCCAAAGGCTGGAAGCGGTGCGTTTAACATCATGAGTAGAATCTGGCTACTCACCGTGACTGGCGCTGAGATTGTTTCATACTTGATGCTTCGACCCTTTCAGACTTTAAATGCTGTATCATCTCGAAGCAGCTACACACCAACGTGGTTTTCTCAAGTATCTATGATGGCGACTGCTCCTTTTGACGCTCTCACCGCTACGGCTTCGGAGCTCGAAGCCCTTCTGGCTTCGGGGAAAGTCACCAGCGTACAGCTCATTGAGATCTATCTGGCAGAGATCGAAAAGAACAACGGGTACCTAAAAGCCGTGATCTCTACCGCTCCCAAAAATAGCTTGATAGAGAAAGCCAAGGCCTTGGACAAAGAACGATCCAGCGGATCAGTTCGGTCTCACCTCCATGGGCTGCCAATCCTGGTCAAGGTAGAGTTTACTTGGAAGACATGCTTTATTGGCGACTTACAGCGCCAAGGACAACATCGATACTCACCCCGACCTCGGAATGGACACCACGTCTGGCAGCTTCGCCCTGGCAGGAGCGCGCCCCAAGAAAAGTGCAGATGTAGTGGAGAGGGTAAAGTCGCAGGCTCTTACGTTCGTCGTGGTGCATTGACTCACTTCTTTAGCTGATCAAAGCCGGCGTCATCGTCCTTGGGAAGGCAAATCTATCGGTAACATGGAGCCCACAGACCATCACTTCTACCGCTAATGAGTATCGGCAGGAGCTTAGTTGGTACAAGTACGTTGGAAAAGACGCCAGCTACCGACGGGTGGAGAAATTCAAGGCTGTCCTGGCAGCTATTGATCGCTGGCCTCCTCCAGTGGCCATCTGTGACGAACATTGCTGACAGGACTCTTCTTCTCAGAGGTTCGTGGACTAGCTGCGGCTGGTCAGCCGTAGGAGGCCAAAGTCAATCGGCCTATGTTCGAGGCGGAATCAGGGACGATGACACGTTTGGAGGACACAGTGTTAGAACCTCCCCAGTCTAGATATGACGGCTCTAACGCTGGTCCAGAATCCAGGGGGCTCATCTTCGGGCTCGGCGATTGCTGTCAGCGCTGGTCTATCACCATTGGCGCTTGGTACGGAGACGGAGGGATCCCTCATTATGCCGGGCAACCGTGCCGCTCTCTACACGATGAAACCAACCATCGGCATTGTCTCGCAGCAGGGCATCGTCCCCGTATCCCACATTTGTGATGCCGCAGGACCAATGACGAAGAGCGTACTGGATCTCGCGCACGTGATGGATATCATCGTGGACCCGACCAAGACAAGTGTTCCGCCAAATGGTTTTGCGTCTGTCATGACGGACACCTGGGCAGACATAAGAGTTGGTGTTCTTGATCCAGCGGAGTGGAACTATCCAGATTTTGTAACCAAGCCCTACGAGGGTACTACGAAGCAAATGGCAAGCGTCCGTTGACAAACTTTTGATGATCGCTAATCAACGCTTCTTAGAGAGATGAGTTCGAGGATGCTTACAAGAAGATTGAGAATTTGGCGAAAACGTTCCAGAGATACGTTCCCCTCCCCAATGGAGATGACCTGGAGTTCAATGGAGCAGATAGTCTCAACACTGTTTGGAGTGTGTTGGACCACGAGCCCCGTTGTTAAGCAATGTGGGCCCTTGCTGACTAACGCCGTACAAGCTGGTCACTTCAAAGCAGACTTCGAGCAATACACAACTGGGCTGGAGAACTCGCAGGTGTACACATTAGAGGAGCTCGTTGAGTTCAATCGCAAGCATTCTGAGAAAGAGTTGCCGCCTCGTTAGTGCTTCACCATCAACAAACTGGTGTGCTTGTACTGATCGTACCAGGGTACCCAAAACAGGGCAAACTCGAGAAGGCTCTCGCCACCAAGTTCAGTACCGAGACCCTAGACGCAACCTTGCAATACGCCAGACATGTGTCGAGAACGAAAGGCATTGACAAAGTTCTGGAAGACTACAGCCTGGATGTCATCATCGGCCCCGCTGAAAGTTCGATGACCGACCTCGCGTCTGCAAGTGGTTGGTGGAAAAGTCCAGCTTCATCGAATTGGACAGACAAGTCATTAGGCTACCCCATTGCAAGTCTTCCGTTGGGATATCTTGAGTTCAACGGACGCCCGTTCGGTATGGCCGCTCTAGTATCGGCGCATCAGGAAGCTACATTGATAAAGGTGCAAAGCGCTTGGGAGGCCACATTCCCGGCGAGGCGTCCACCGCCACGAGAGAACTTTGAAGCGTCATAATCCCCTATATATACAAACGACGAGTGGTATAATCAGTGGCCATATTATAGAATCTGGGTAATCGTTGGAACAAAATCCTGTCTGAGGTATCGACTGTTTGTATACCCCTTGTTGCGATTGCCTGTTAAATCGACAAGCCCCTGGATCAAATACCCTAGCGGGGGAGGTGATATGCGTTGGGCTGCCATTAATAATCTATGTTGTGGCTATTGCGATGTACAGGCTGCAGTTCTACGCCAGACTGTACCATTAAAGCTGGTCGGCGAAAAGGTTGAGATTGTTCCCTGTGACTTTTTATGAAATAAAGATTGATCCGGTGAGCGCAATAAGTAGAATTTGGTACTTATCAAGAAATCTATAAGATTTGACTGGCACAACTTTACACATGCCTCTGCTCCAATATTCAAATACCAACGCGACAAACAGTCATTCCACTTACATCCTTCCATCAATTCTATTACATCATCCACACTCACAGCCCCTGTGCAGCCAAGAATTGATGCGCGCGCAAAAAGCCATCTTGGGCGGAGTAGTGCATCTGATTGCAATGTCCAGCATTCTCCTGCGTGTAGGTATCGAATTTGCCATCAGGCACCGCAGGATACAGCACCTTAACCGCAGCCAATTGGCTTTTCGGGCCACTGCCACAATCCGGGAGACCGAGCTCGCGACTTCCGTTCCCGCAGAAGACGGCATCTTGGCGTCCCGTGAGGACGAAAGTGGGTTTGTCGTAGGTTAAGGACGGTGCGAGCGGCTGTTGGGTGATGGCTTCGCCTAGAGAGAGCGTATCTTTGAGGTCGAAGTCTTTGTCGTAGAGGGGAGCTGAGAAGTCTGAGGGCGCGGAGTAGAGGGTGTTTCGGCGGCCTTCTTTGGAGGTGGCGACTAAATACCCGGGTACATAAGTAGATGGTGGAAATCGGACGGGATCGTAGGTGGATGCTTGGAGATACACGTTGGCTAGCTGGCCGGGGAGGGCTTGTTGGTCTGGGGTTGGGATTGCGAAGCCCGTGTGGATGATTCCATCAATATCCTCGGGATGCTCTGCGCTGATTTTGAAGCCCAGGATGGAGCCGAAGGAGTGACCTACGTAGATGATCTTGCGTTCGCCTAGGCCGGGGAGAGGAATTTGTTTCCCGCCACGGACTTGGCGAATGATTTGGTGGATGGTATCTGCGACTAAGGGGCTTTGCACGACGTTGAGAGGATCCCGGTGATCGGAATTGCCGCTGCCCAAGCGGTCAAGGGAGAGGGTTGAGTATCCTCTTGACAACGCGTAAGAGGCCCAGGAGTTGGTGTTGCCTGGAACGGGGTAGCGATCAAAGCCGTTGTAATAGGTGTGGTCGTAGCTGTTGCCCGGGATCAAGATTTGCATAGGTTTTGGACGACCGATGATGGGAACCGTGGGTTGACAATATTGAGCATAGATGCTGTAGATGCCACGGACGGGGTTAGGTTTTGTTGTTTGGGTCAGGAAGGCGACGACTTCGGTTGCATTTGTGAAATCTACCGGTGGGTTCTGGGCCAGGACGTTCTCTGCGCTTGCAGTGACTCTGAAGGTGATGTCTTGACAATTTGGTGGAGGGCTAGGTAGCCCGTGAATAGAGGACAGGCCTGCCAGAAAGGCGGTTGAGAGAAGTACAGACTTCATGACTGTGATCTTGAGTCGGGCTTTGTTTGCTCGTTGCCTTGGTCGTGAAAGAAGAATAGAGCTGATGGACAGAACAATGTGGATAGGGATGAGTATCTTTATATGCATACCATTGGGCTGACTGTCCCGCCCACTGCTTATGGTTTCCGCAGGACCACGTTCTGTCCAAAAGCCCCTGAATTGGAAAACCGCAGCAGCGGATGGGATACTGGACCTGTAGCTTCGCCAACACCTACCATCAAGGGTGAAGACATACCCTCTCGGCCGCAACGCAGCACATCACCATGGCACGAGGGTAAAGCCTTCAGCAGGCTGAAATCGAGAATTCGACTTAGTTCCATCGACCTTCCTGTCAACGTTACGTTTCTCATACCACAGGAGATATTGATGGCAACTTGACAAGCAGCCACAGGAGCTATGACAGGATCAGCCTGAGCCACCCTCTTGCCAGAGTTACCGTCACATGAAATTGTGCTGTAGGCATTATGGGAAAAGGTTACCAAGATTGGAGGTGACAGACTCTCGGAGAGGAATAGCATGGTGGGAAGCTGGCTGGCGACAGATAATGTAAGATGTCTTACCCAAGCAGGTAGGTCCAAGCGAGGTTTCACAGAATGAACCTCGACACGTCACACGCCTGCGAGGAAGAGTTCGTGCCCCAGACCAACGCCACGGCAGTCTTTAGTGCTTACTTGAGGTCCTTCTTCGATCCGCTGTTACAGCCTGCCAAGAGCGCCCGCTGCTATTATGTAGAGATCTCGATGTGACCTGAACACTCAGATAGCCAGCCTCGTATCTACAATGCCTCACTCGCGACCTTGACGCAGGAGCTGCCCAGCGATTGATATGGTGCTGCATTGGAAGTTGATGAAAGACCCTCGGAGTCCCGCCAACAGAAGTCCGCCAAGAGCCAAGGGTGATTATCTAAGCAATCCAGACGCTAGAGTCTTGGCTAACCACCTTATGGTTAACCCTTGGTTACCTTGAATAGTAACTCCAGTTGGTCCTCTAACAGACTTGACTTCTCAAGCAAACAAGGAGGAACGCGTGGCAACGTAAAGCCTGCCTTGCCACGTTGACGCCTACAATGTTTTGCGAGGCTTACTCGGACCTGATCATGCTCATAGCACTGGATGAAGATGTGGACCTTCGTGCTTGCCGCGTGCTATGCTCGGATATCGCTTGAGTGCAACCGTCCAAACTCAATTTCTGTACCTCCCATTCTTGGGTCATGGCCATCTTCCTGGATCACGCAGAATAGCAATCCTCAACCATCATATGTGACAGACACATCTTCCCTCACCAGAGAAGAATTCCCAGCATACCACTTGAACACTTATCGACATTTCTCTGTATCTGCGCTTGGAAAAAGTGGACCCCATCCGCAGCGGCTGAGTTACGTAATCTATTTTCGAATCAGGTAGGTAGACTAGTCTCAATTCTCCGATATAAACCCATTCTCTATTAATAACTCACCGCTTGATTGAAGACTCTCATTCTCGCGGCCAACAACAATGAATCCTTTCCGTTTTTCTTTCATCATGCTCGCATCAACCGCCTACTTTGCTTATAGCTTCGACCCAGAGAGCATCGATCCTGAGGAACCCTCACTAGAAAAACGATCACCCGGACATATGCCAAATCCCTTTATTTGGCGTCCTGACAGTCATCACGTACTCACGTTTACTCGGAAACCTGTACACAAAGCAAAGAAAGCCGGAGACAAGCCAGATGATAACCCCGGCATCAGTCCCAACAGTTGGCGACACGCAGTCTATGCAGCGAGTAATAAGATATCACGCATGCAACAACAAGCGCAGGCTAAGTTGAGCGATCCTATCCCCGGGAGTCGCTTCCAGTATGAGGAATCAGCAGTACGCAGCAAAGGTCTCCTTCGTGAGATCCGGTTCGAGATTGATGGGGTCCCTCTTTTCGAGCTAGAGTACGGTCGTGTCTATACTATTCTTTATGGTTTGCTTGAGTACGAAAAGATCTGGGTAAAGCCATCAAAGAACGACCAGGTCAAAATGTGCAACTTTACTATGTACTGGTTGATTAGCCCTCAATACTTGGTTGCCCATGGCAGAGCAATTATTACATTGCAAACTCCTTCCGAGTTGCATCGAGACGATTCGGCCACTGCGGTTGTTGCAACATCATGATGATTGGGGCGGAGCACACATATCGGTGATTTTTACCTGAATTCATCTCCTGTCAATGTTGGTTCTTTCAACATGCGTCTGACGACTCCATATATACCATGGTGTAGCTGCTAACCCCTTCCTGAATAACGTGCGCGAACAACGAGCTCCGATTGATTTCATGCCATTTGGAAGGGGATGCGGCACAATCGTTCGATGATGACCTAAGCCCTTTATCGACCTACCAGCTCCCATGTCAATGAACGACTCGCACCACAGCTGTCAACAGAGCCATGACTAGCTTTAGTCTCAGCGTGCAGCCTGGAAAAGGACTCTGCATTTAGTAGCGTGAGAGCGCATGGTTCAGAATACAATCGACCTTCAAAACTCGAAATTGTCCACAACCACTACTCATAGTCTTAGGGGAATTGGATTCGACCGCTTCGCTTCTGGACTTCAGGGTCTCGTCGCTTTGGTGCTTGGACTGTTGCCGCACAATACCAATGCCCACAGTGCCCCGCAAACATTATCTTTTGAGCGCACAGCCTGGACGCAGGCTGGGCTGGTTATGGCGCCCAAGTCATTATCGCGTGGGATTCTATAACACGGTCCGCTCCTACGAGACCCTCTAGATACTGCTGCCAATAGTATTAAGTACGATTCTACTACATCCTCGAGATAATATCAGCGACAGAGGCTTGGCAGTGTTCTTCGTATCAGGATATGAATATTCACTCGAATATTATTACTTCGGAGTATCTTCGCTGCCACGGTTCTTCTTTTCTATATCTAATTCGGCGTCGCTATACCTCTCGCCCCAGTAGTATTAGGAAATAGAAATATTCTCTCTATTAGCGCCGTAGGCGAGCGCGTATAAGTAGTATATACCGACTCCAATCCCCCTGTCTAAAGAGGACCACGTGTTTATTTTCTCGAAATATTTCCTCGCGGAATAAAAAGATTTCGTAAACAGCTTCTGATTTTTTTTATATAGTCCAACGTCACTTTTACCTGGAAGCGAATCCCCTAGAGCTCAGATCTCCTATAGAGCTACGCTATACTTCTCATCAGCTAGGCGCTAACGACGTACAAATTTACACTCGATATCTTAGACGACCCGAATACGAAAGGTACGTTTTCGATCAAATCGATCGCAGATACTTTCCGGGCGCTAAATAATAAGTATATTTGTAGGAGAGTTTACGGGCCTTCGGCGGGTTATATACCTGTTAGACCGAGAAAGATAATAAAATTGAAAGTTAGGCCGATTAAGAACTTGGCGGGGAAGAATTCTTCGAGTCCTTGGACGCTGGAAATGAAGGGGCAGGATGGTAGGGATGGGTGAAGGGTTGGATAGAATGATATGGAAAGGTCGGATGCTTCACTCCATGTTTCCAGCAAACCGACAGAGATGTCATACGCGCAAGTTTAGGGGTCAAATCTTGTACCGTTGATTGAGCACCGTAGCACTTCGATTCAATGGAAGCATATCAGGCCTCGTGAGATGTCTATAGGGACTGGATACAACGGAGTACAGAATATCTGTATTTGCTCGATAAATGATCATTTCAGGTCGCTATATAGGCAGCAGAAACACGAAGCTGATAATACCCTGTAAACATCATTTTTCGACCAATATCAGGAAATAACCACACAACCAACCCGAACCACTATCTACGACCCCAAACCCCAATCGAATAGTGCCAGGCGGGCATGAACCAGAATCATCATCTTCAGTCCACCTATCCGTACTATCTATCTCTCAACTTCCTTCCTCTCCGCCTTCTTCCCTCCTATTCTTTTACCATCCTTCGAGCCAAGCCTTAACGTATTGGAGACATGATCCTCGCAAACATCGCGTATAGACGACAAGAGTTGGACTGCTTTACGTGCCTTACAGCACGGTCCAGGAGAGATGGGTTTATATTGTCGAAAACATTGGTTGGTTGAGACGTCCATTCCTTGATATCGATATATGCTACCAAGATCCACAATACGCTGATGGCATTGAGCACTTCATCCAGTACCTGGGAAAGAGTTTGTTGTCTGAACGAAGTAGGGCCAAGTGGATTTCAGTGTACATCTCGTTCTTCCGATGTTTGCTCTTCTTCGTTTGGCGATTTGAGACCTCAACCCCCACACGCTGCAGGTCCTTTAAGCAATGTCTCCGTGAAATATCTTTTCGCTATGCGATCAATGTCTTGGTAAGTAGAATTGGTCCTTAACGTGATGAACAGCAAGGTCTAATGATGAATAGCTCGTTCCGGTCTATCGATCTATCGATATTCGCTCCAAACGACGTCTTCTTATCCTTCTACTACTTTTCGTAGCCGCCAAAATCGGTGAGGTATGCACCTCACTGTGGTGATAAAATTAGAGCGATACAGTGTGAGAGAAATCCGAGGGTACTCTCAGCGGGTAGGAGCTCCTTTTGATACCACTGTACTCCGAGGTCTGAATGTTATAGTAAATGTGTTTGTGAACCTAAATCAGGCCACAGCTCTTTCAATCGTTTTCTCAAAGAGGACTATGAGTTTCTTATACACTGACAGGAATCAATCGGAGTCTGCGCCGTGATACTATAATGCGTTCTTTGTTCGACGGCATGATGGGATTTATTTCGTGACAAATACCCGACATCGTCCAACATTCCGCCGTTTCGGCCTTACAATACGACACACGCAGGTTCTCTACAAACGGCCTTCCCGATCCTCTTCCTCTTAGGGTTTATCTTCACAAATTAACTTCGAGGTATCGGTCGCTGAAACTGCGGTTGCAACCGGTCTGGCAGTCGAGGTCGGGTGTGATCGATCTGCATGCATACATCGCTTCTTCGCACGTCGGCATTTGGCGCAAGCTTGCCCTTTCCTCAATTGCAATCGCTTGACTCTCGTGGTAGGGGCCGCAGGTGTGATCGAAGGGTCGGGTGATCATCCAGTGGTTATGGTTATCAGTGAGTGATCCTTCGGATAATTTTCTCAGTTCTGTATACGGGTACGAAGCAAGTAAACAGCCCCCGGGTTCTTCGATACCTCAACTGCTCTTTCGGTCTTGGAGATTGTTCTTGGAGACTAGTTTCAGGCTATACCTCCACAATAGTCACTAGTCGGTATCTACCACAGCGTGATATTAGCGATGTTGAGGTCAGCATTTTGAAATAGGTTCAAAACTGGAGAAGGGTTGCTCCGTTGAGAAATCCAAAGACATCAAGGCCGATCTTGATGTGAGATGCCTACCACCGTACGTTCTAATCGTATGATCGACCCTCATCGCATAAGTCTCATTCATCATCATATTAGTATGTAAACAGTGCATATCCAAACGCCGGTTCGCGGAAAGTGGCGATGAGGCTGCTGCTGATGATGGAAAAAATGTGTGTGATAGCTGCCCAAAGGTGTAATTGACCTTCATCGCATGGGTCTCAATCATCATCACTGTGAAATAAACGAAAGATTGGACCGTGGACATATATGATATATACGAGAAAATAAGAGAGATTCCCCCAAAGGACTGACTTGCTCCGCGACATTGTTTGTTGGGCTCGTAGCGAGCGAGAAACTTCATTGCCGTTGGCGTCTGATGAGGCTGTGGTAGTGAGAGTCATAGCTAGTGCAGCTGACTCTTGCGGCTCTCCGACGCGCTGTCTTTTGGCTTTGTCAACCACAAATCGATGGCTCCGCTTCCTGCTTTCAGTCATGCCGACAATTTTGTCCTAAAGCGAGGTCAGTATCTGAGTAGGCTATTTCATGCGCTGCTGGGTTCTAAGATCTGGTTGGCAGTCAAGGTATCGGATGCTCACCTCGCCAGTAGAAGTGGTAGAGCTTCCACTTACAAGTTGTTGCGAGCCAGTAGCTCCATTGGTATGTTCAAGAGGAGTTCCGGCTCCATTCACTGCTAACCGCTGCCCAGTGCCTCCTGCGAGCGTAGTCGTTTCAGCAGCTGTAATATCTGCAGACAGCGAGCTCATTCCGACCGTGCTGGTGGGAATTGACGGCAGTGGCTCGCTGTTTAGGGGTTTTCGACGTTCGACCGCGATGACTTGAGAGTATTTCTCACGTTGGCGAATGATCTTTATGACGGCGTGTGTTTTCTCGTCACACGATACGGGCTTACGCATCCGGTCCACCGTCAGCGAGCCTGGGTCTGCCGGAGCCTTCAGCATGTACGAGCCGTCCTTTTCCACAAGGCTCAACAGTTGACGTTCAAGCAGTGATGTGGGAAGCAGTGATTTACAATCGGATGTCCGCGACGGATCCTGCAGCTCTTTCGGAATTTCATCGAGTTCCATGGTAATTGTCCACTAGTAGACGTGAGTACACACTCTGAAGCTACCCCATGCACCGGTAGGGTCTCTAATTTGTCTGGTAGTGGAGGTATCGGGTATCCACCAGCTAAAGACAAAGAGGAGTCGAACGAACCTTCCTTGGGAATTGCTTCCATTCCGGATTCCTAGCAAATAGTGTCTTCATAACATACTCTATCATGTTCCCAATGGTGAACTCAGTAGGAGGGAGGTTTGGGTTCAGGATAAAGAATTGATGAGCGACATAATCACCCCTGTCTTCGATTACGTCCTTCAAAGAAGAGATCCATGGCGTGGGGAGGATCCAATCTCGCCTCGGTGGAATATGGAATGGTTGCAGGTGTTGTTTACTCTGCGTCGTCTCGAGGACAGGGTATTCCTTATCTCCTTGGATGGCCATGGTGTTACATATGCAATGGTGAAACCAGAAAAGAGATGTGGTTGAGGTAAAGACAAATGGAAAAGCAAGGAAGCAAGTTCGAGGGTAGGGGAGATTATTTGTGGGATGTATATACTATTGTATGAAAGCTGTCGACTGAGCTATGTTGTTGATTGTATGTTTACATAGCATGGGGCGGCTATGGAGTCAACATTATCAGAGAGGTATCCCTCGCTAACTCTTCCCACTGAGATTAAATATATCCGGGATGTTTATCTCTAATAAGCGGATCACGAGGACACGAATGAGCACTGGGCAACGAGAACGAGCCTTGGATCGATGAGGTGCTTCGGTTTCGAAGGCATTGTAAAAGTGAACATTACCTGGAAGCTGTGGATGGATATGAGGATGATCATACCAGCGGCTCAGTCTGTTGATATACCATGATCATGTGGACCCTTCAAGGCCTTCATACGAGTCCTGTTGGACGGTCACATCGTGACAGGCTCCATAGCCGTCGCTGAAGCCTCATGTATCCCGGTGGAAGCTGTGGAAGTGGGGATACCAGCCACGCAGTCAATTTCTGTTGATAGCCCCGACCACGTGATCAATCAAGCGCCCTAGACGCCCGCTAAAGAAGTACATAAATTCACTTCTTGATCTCCTTCGTCTTTCTTTCCTTTTACCTCATGCTCATGGCGTCTCACAGCCTGCTTGATCAAGTCAAGCTCAGCATCACACTTTGCACGATCCGTGAGCTGCATTCTGTAATCCATGGCCTTTGGCGGTCTGCTTGATTCAATCAAGCTCAGCATTACAGTCTGCACTCTGTGGTCCTACTCTCACACAACACCACAGTCTGCGGCTTTGTTGCTCGTCCGTCGTCCCTGCAGTTTAATCCCGAGCGGCCAGTATTGACCCGCTACACTTGTTGTAGTGGACCCTGAGCCAATCCTGGCAAGTGGATTGCAGGTTGTACTACGGAGTGATGAAGGTTGCAACCTGGTTTCTGAGTCAGTTTGTCTGTGCCATTCTCCGAGAGATTGTACTACGGGATTGAGTGGGTCCGTCCGTTGTCTGCGCAGAATGTCGACTTGAGCATTGTACCACGGGGTCCGTCCGTTGTCTGCTTCGGGCTTTGGCTCGGAGCATTGTACCACGGGACCCGTCCGTGGTCTGCTCAATGTTCAGGCTCTGCGCATTGTACTACGGGATCTATGAAGTCCGTCCGTCGTCTCTCTTGGGTTTGTGATGCGGGACTGGCGAGGAGGTTTTGTGCTTGAGCGTTCAATCTTTTGTCTCGCACCTCGACCTCATCGGTGTGGTGGGGTGGAGTGAAAGAGGATGCCTTCCGGACATATGAATGTGCTTGCCGGCTTGATGCGTCCATGTGTTGCGTTGGGACGGCGTTAGGCATTTGGATGAACCGGCTGCTGAGTTCACTCCGCCGTGATCGAGTACCCTACGTTCACGGAGACAATTGGGAGAACTTATGGATCTCAGACCTCTCTTGGATCTGCCACATGAACGCCCTCTAGACTCTCGCTCGAGTCCTTTCCATTAGGCTCGAACCAGATGTCTTTCAAACGGGCTACATATTTTTGGTATACTTGGTGTCAGAAAATGAGTTTTCTGGTCAGAACAAATATTATCTTCTCAAGATTCTGCGCGTTCTAGAAGTGCGAATTCCTGCCAGCTTCTGCCAATGGCAACACCGTACTAAGAGATTCAAAATGGAAAGGAAATCCTACCAGCTGCTCCAATTCGGCCCCGCGTTCATCTGGAGGCAAATCCAACTGGGAGAACCTGGGATAAGCTGCTTTCTGGCATCAGGGCCAGAACCCGCTCCTATCACGAAATGGAAGTCTGCCGCCCGAAGACTACAGTATGACCGTCCGGCAAGACTCTTTGAAAATCCTAGTACGCTCAAACCAGCACAGAGAAGAGGCAGCCACGGCCAAGCCCACCGTTCCAGGCCCTATCACACCTCCGCACCATTCGCATGGATCATTGAGGAACGCAGACAATGACGACCAGCCTGCACTTATCAAAACCGTCGGTTTCGACGATGAAGCTCCCCATGCCGCTTCCCAGCGGCAAACGCGAAAGTACTGCGAAGAAGACAAAGCGCTGCCGACAAGCTCACGTCGTAGAAGACACGAGGACCTTTTGAGAGTCGATGGTTGATAGAGTGGCTTGGGACTTACCTGACGGAGAGAGACTGCAGGCAAAGGCGATGTTTGTTGGGCGATGCTTTCATCATCTTTTTGAACTTTGATCATAAATGAAAGTCTTTCGATCGATCCGCACACTCTTCTTGAGTCTAGGTTGTCAGACCATAGGCACACTGCATTGGCCAAACATACCAATCAATGGTTCAAATATCCAGTACTCTCCGCCAAGGCGTCCAATTCGCACATCATGTATAGCTCGCAAGTCCGTCCAGAAGAATTGTGAGATATTCTTGCTCAAATATTGACAATACCCAATACCCTCTCAAGCAATTTCCAACGTAATCATACCTCGCCTCGTAGCCGTCATGATTCTTCGATGCTCTGCCTCGATGAGGCTCTCTTGTTCCAGCAGAGGGCAATCATTCGCCACCTCCACCACCATCATCACCACCACCGCCATCCGAGCCAGAGCCATAGCCTTCTTCATGGCCTTCTTCATGACCTTCTTCGTGTCCGCCGTGCCCGCCATGACCGCCATGTCCATGACCGCCATGTCCATGACTTCCATGCCCGTGACCCCCATGACTCCCATGACCATGCGACCCTCCGAGACCTGGATTCGGCGCATCAGCTTCTAGAAGACATACCACCCAAGGGATAACCCACCAGCCTTCTTCATCGCCCACTTCCCCAACATCCCCCCCGCCAATCCGCCCGCCGCCCCCATCAACAGCCCATTCTTATCCTTCTTCGGCTTCCCATCTTTATCCAGCACCGGCCCGCCCGGCGGCATGGACTGTCCGCCGTAATTCGCGGGATCGGGGTGTGCGGTCTGGATCTGGCCGGTCGCAGCATTGTGGTAGGTCCATTGAGAATAGTTGGGGTCCCAGATCGGTGTCCAGCCTGGGGGCACGGCGGGCGTGAGGTTGTTATTTTGTTGCAGATGTTGTTGAGAAGGGTCTCCGTATTGATGCGACTGGGGAGGCTGGTCTGAGTAGGCGTTTTGAGAATGCGCTATGTGGGCGTGTGAGTAAGACCTTCTTGGTTTGTGCGATGGAAAGGGGAACCCGGGCAGTACCTTCTTCCTTGGGCATGTACTTCTTTTTCGCATCGTCGAACTGCGATTTGTATTTCTTGAGGAACGACATCTTGATATGGGGAGAGTTATGGAGAGAGCCAGAGGGAGGAGCAGAGTGGCAGGAGGAAAGATAAAGCAAGGAAGGGAGTTGTAGTACAGAGTTGTATGATGCGTGCAAGCTGCGCCCCGCTATCGAGGCTGAGTTTCCCCATGATTAAGGTACTTCTTGACTGATGGTGCTGAGGTCATTCACTTGACCACAAAGTGCCTAGCTGAAGTGATCAGGGTCTCGAGGATTGTGGAAGTCGATGTGGCAGACCATGCTCCAACGCCTTGGTTGCAGACGGGATCTAATGCAGCGAGACTTCGGGAGCGCAACAGTTTCCATCGGTGTAACTGCCAAGACGTAAAAAGACCGAAAAGAGACAAGTCAAGCCCGAAGTAAATCCGAAGTACTTCTTATCGATTAGAACTTTTAAATTTCGATATAACGATTACCTGGAACTTGCTACGTAGCTGCTGCTGCAACTATAAGACAACGCTCGACGACAAGTAGATTTGTAATTTAGCACGAGACTTGGTCCCCAGGGATCTGTTTGATGTTGCGATCGATGTTTTACACATCGAGCCTCTCAGACTTGTTCTGCTTCAGAGCGCTATTAAATGTTGCTCTCATGGCTATCTAAGCATCCAGCTCAATTTCCACGTGTCAAAAAATTCGCAAAATGTAATTCACAATTCCAGCCTGAAATAACGGTTTCATTTTGTCCCAAGAGAGACGCGATGATTCTGCACAAGATTTCAATCCCAATACACACATCGTAGGTGCAACCGCATCTACCAATGCAGCTTACAATCTCCTTCAGTCGAAAAGTCCTTACTCGGAATCACCTTGAGCCCAACCGGCAGCGCAACGTTCGGCTTCGGACTCACCGCCACCCTCCTCTGCAACCAGCGCTTCGCCCCTGCGTTCTGTGGCACGGGGGCACTGTTCGTCAATCGTGACGTACACGTCCCACCGGGCACGAGCAGATTCCCAGCATGCCTCTGCTCCGTCTGTACCGTCGCATACTGATGGAAAATCTTCTGCCATCCGGGCTCCACACCTCCGAAGCCCCCCGGCACATTCAGATTGAAGGAATCAACGACGGTGTTTTGAGCCACGTTTTCGACTTGGTTTGTTTGTGCGTACGGATCCGGGACATTGGTATCTTGATTGTAGTTATTGAGCCAATTCGTCGAGGCGGAAAGAGATTTATCGGCATAGGCGCCCAGGAGGTCTAGGGAATGGCCACTCTCGTGGAGAAAGACGGTGAGATCACCGTCGATGCGGTTGAACATCGCGATGTTACCATTCCAATTGTAGGCGTGGCCACCGTTAGGGTCAGGGAGAGCGATCATGTGGCGAACGTACTGGCGGGTTTTGACGGGAAGACGGCCAAAGAGATCAATCATGTTGATCAGAGGGTCCGGGCTGGCTTTGTGGCGGCAGAAGACCCAGGCGGTGCTGCAGTCGTCGTAGTGCACGTTGTAGGTTTCGACGTCGAGGGGGTTGAGGCCGGCGTTTTGGGTCATGGTTTTGCAGTCTTGGGGGATCCAGCCAGGGCCCCAAATGTCCCATGTGCTGTGGGTAGGGTGCAAGTTGTTGAGGAGTCCTTGCTGGAGGTAGTCGAGATTAGGATGGAGGGGTGGCTTGCTCAACGCTGCTTGAGAGGAAGTAACTAGAAGGCTGAAAGCCAGGCTAGTGATGATCGACTTGTACATGGTGGATTGGACGTGATCCTGAGTGCTTGCTGAAAGAAGTTAATTGGTGGTTCGCGCCAGCTTACTGTTACAGAACCGACTCTGAGAGGGTGGATGCTGGCGGGTTAGCTGTACTCTCCGAGACAAAAGCCCTGAGATTTATAGATTGTGGAGATGGCTCGCGGGAGGACTTAAGATGCAGTCATTGACGGCCGTCGGCCGACTGAAAACCCGAAAATGTCAGCGCTCATGATCAGGAAGTCCAAGCGTGCAGAAAAGTCCAGACTTGAGTCCTACTTTGACGGGGCGCCAATACCATTGTCGTTACTCGTTGGAAGGTAGGAATGATGGAGTCAGCTTACTCCGTGTCGATATTGGAATGCAGGCATAGTTGCATGTATTCTGGAGGTCTCCCATTGGACGTTTGATCTGTTGTAGCGGTAAACTATTGAGTGCCAGGAAGCTAAGGGCTGACGTTAATATCTGCAGAATCAAGTCGTTAATGGACGGCCTGAAGAATTGACACATCCGTACATAAGATGGTCTACGGTAGGAGCAGTGGCGGCCGATGCTTTCAACTCGGGTATCGAACGACATGGAGAGAGTTGTACGCTGACATGAATACATGTAAGATAGAAGAAGCAGCTCATAGTATCACGGTACAAAGGGCAAGGTTACGCAACGAAAAGACGCTCTCAACGCGGATAACAACGACACGGAGTGTGAAAGGCAGTCATTCGCAGTCTCCTCTTCATCCAGGCTCTTAAGGGAGCTTCTCCACGTCTACTAGTGCTGACTCCAGAGTCTGCGGAAATGTGGATACTAGCATTGATGAGTGGCCTTAAGCGAAGTAAGCTTTACCAAGCTTCAATCTGCCGACTGGTCGAAGAGGGACACTGTGTCAGACGGGTGATCGGCCTAGCTTTATTAGAGAGTAATCATAGATTCCCTGATCAAGCTGACGGCTGGGGAGAGTTGTCTTCACCCACGCCAGTGCCAACCTCATGGAGAGACAAGTTGCGATAGAGGATGAGGCCGGATGTAACGAAGATCATCGGTGAAATCTTTCTCGGGTCCGATAAGATTGAAACCAGTAATAGCTGACTTTACTGTAGGACTAGGGCAACATGGATCACGTGGTCTCTCGCTGGCTTTCCTTCCCAGCATTTATACCTGAAACATCCTCCGTTCCCTTGGTATTGTTTCAAGCAGTAAGGTGTTGGGGAAGCTGCTTGACAGTCTTGCATCTTCGTGCATCACAGGCTACATGCTGTACACCAGTCTTTGCCGTGCAGTGGAACCGGCATACTTCATGTCAAACGATGTTTTCTGTCGTTAAGGGCTCGCCTTAATTCACTACTGATCATGCTGATCCAGCCTCGATAGAGCTATCTCGCTGTACAGCCAACCTTATCGTCTTCTGGTTTACAATCGTGGGAAGCTATAAGCTATCGTGCGATATTCGTGAATCATGAAAATGCGTTTCTAATTTTGGCAATTGCAATTGCATGTAACATATTGCTGTGCCGTCTCCTAACTCCTCCCTCTCCACAGGCCTCTAACACACCGCAATCTTTCTGCTCTTCTCTCCCACTGTCCTGGCAATCGTTCTCTTGATTTGATCATCACCTTCCTTCTGTCACTACCCTCAGATTCGGACCTCTGGCCCTTGTTCATTCCTCCTATTCACTTCGTTCTGAAGTTATGGGTTCCATCGGCCTCTATATCGCAGCAGGCTTCGTCGCTCTGACTTTGGTTATCACGCTTGGCATCGACGTTTCACCGGCGACTTCGTGACTTGGAGCTTGCTCAGGCATCCCAAGGGCTAACTCGAGCTCAGGAGGATGAGGAAGCGAAGCCTCAATTAGAGGATAGCTCAAGAGTCGAATTGGCGGCTGAACGCAGAGGGGTTTCCGAGCTGTCTGCACATCGAGGTATTGTTGAGTTGCTGGGATGTAGAGGTGGCTAGGAGATGGGGCGAGGAAGGTTGCAGAGAGTCGAATTGGCGGCGGAGTGGAGGGGGAGTAAGAAGGGTTAAGTAAAGGGTACTTACGGGCTGTAGCGGGGCTCGAGACGGCAGACGAGGAATGTAGGTACTGGAGTTATTGAGCGATATGTTAAGGGGCAATTGTGGCACGCACGCTGCTGTTGCTGCTGCCATTGCACTGACACTTACCCTGCCTGGGCAGCCGTTCGAGCTGACAGTCGAGGTATCGGATTTCCTGCTTGGCCTTTCGACGAACAAGGCCACGCAGTGGATTGACACCACTCGTCCAACAAGCTCTGGAGGTCTCGCCATGTTGCATGCTTGTCTTCCCGACTTCGGCATGACGAATTTTTGCATCACAAGTCAGCTGAGACAATCCTAATACAGCAATACATACCGACACAACGGGGACAAAACACCGACTCGTCAATCCTTGATTTTAGTTCTGTGGTGTGCATACCATCTGCGAAAAGACGAGAGAGCAAGTGCTCGGGTGTCTAACGAATTTTTCTCGGATTCATCAAATCACCTCACCACCCGCTCGCTCTCTTGTTAAATAGATTTCGCAATCTGTGATTGGTATCTCAATCCCTATTTTTATAAAAAAAACAAGAACTTAAAGATCTACCTATCTCGGTGGCGTGCGAGTTGTTGCAATTCTACTCCCAAAATCTTACTTTAGAGATCTTCCAAGGACTGAATCCCTGCACAGATTCCTGGATTCCTAACTCGGCGACTTGACTTCCACCACCTTATACCATGAATAGCATATTTCCTGCCGCAGAAAGCTATATCACGGTCTAGATCTATGGTCTTTTAGCGGTGAAGCAGTGAAGCAGTGACAGTAGGTATGTCGTTAGTCATGGTATTTGCATCGATCTCTTTGACTGATCGCTTTCCTTTCAGCATTTCTCCTACCACCCCATCGCTCTGATCTCATCGCAATTTGCTTTCGCCGTTACAAGCATTTCCAACGACAGTCTTCGGGCGATAGGTTTTGATTTCCACCAGCTTTGGCCAACTTCGTCTTATGAGAAGCATCTGGACTCGATCCGTGGTCGTGTAGCTGCCTCCTATATCCTCTGGATAAGCGCCAGGGTCGGAGTAGAAAGCGGGAGATTGAGTCCAGAAGAACTAGTCGACAGTACCAGATCTCGGATTGTGAAGTTCAACCTGAATTCTTTGAGGCCACTCAGTGCTAGCAAGGGTTCTAAGATTGGTCGAGAATAATCCTGATCTGCTGAATGATGACAATATGGGATATCGTATTCTATGCAAACGTGCAACGTCCGCAGGTGCGTGATGGTGATTATCCTGGACCAGAATTTTTTCCAGTGAGATAGTTTGTAGGAAGGGCAGTGTAATGCGGGGTCGTCTGGAGAAACCCAAAACCTGACGTAGAAATGGCGAATCTTGTCGAAATCACAAGGACCAAGTACCGCCGCGAAGGCCGGTAACAGTCTCGGCATCCCGACCCAGAACGTGGTGGTCTGGTACAGTGTATCTACTGCTTCGGTATGGATTTGTCGACATGTCCGCAGAAGCGCTACTCTGTGGAACCGGGCACGATTCGAATGATATTCCAGGATGCAGAAGAAACCTTTGGGTGCCCATGTCAAACTGAAAGTCTTATCCCCTCCTAGGACGAGGCCGTAGATTTGCTGGCGAAGCTCTAAGGGTAAACGGCTTAGTATAGACTGCTCGATACCTGAAGCACGCCTGTACGGATTCGTGTCAGCACCCCGAAGAACGGTATCCGTCATTGGATCACTTATCGCCCCTGCTGGGTTTCCTGTCTTGAGCGTATTCAGTGCTCCATCCGTAAACATCTGTGGAGGATGTATGTGAGCACCATGATCTCCCCTTTTCTCCTTTCGTTTGCGCACGATCGGACGGTGTCGCTTCTTCCTCGTAGACGCTTCGTCTTTGCAGCTTAACGCTCTCTTGGCTATCTGCTTCTCCAATGACCGGATTGATCGAACATGAACGGCCGCTGTGATACCGGACAGCTCTGCTTGCATCGTTGTCCACCTTGAGTCGCCCTTGACTGCTATTTTCGGCTGGAGGGCAGCCTGCATCCTGATGGCTAGTTTGTGTGTTTTTATTTTTGTGTGCGTCGTTCTGGACCAATGTGGCTCAAAGAGGCGTCGAAGACGACCTCACAGAGCAGCAAAAGGCTTGTCGTGTCAACAAGCTCTTCGCAATAAGTACCTGTCCCTATATACGAGAGCTGTATAAAATTCTGTCTGCAAGAGAAAACATATTGCAAAGAATTATGGCTTGTGATAATATGCAATGGATCTCAGCGGGTAGGTTGTAAGCCACAGCGTTTCGTGACAGTGAGTCAGAAGTGTTGAGGACATTCCAGGTTCCTCCTACCTTACCTAAGGTAGCTCTACCTTCGGGTTAACTCTTTGTCACGGGGCGCACTAGCGGGGTTTACTGAGACCCCATTGCCAGATGACTGTTGTGAGATCTCGTCCACGTTAAATAACCAGCACCTACCAGTCTTGTTTGTTCGGCGACTAGTGAATTAATAGTGCAAATGGCTTCTTGTGCGTCATCCTGAACATTGTTTGTTCAAAAAGGCGTTGAAGCAGATCCTATGAAGCAGGAATCGTCGAGAAAGCGAGCTTTTGTGACCAGCAGCTTGACCCTATACATGAAATGTATAATTTTTTATATCCATACAGCTATTGCGGCCTTCGAGTAAGCGTTCATAAAAAGAAGTATCCTGTCACGTACTTTGTGGCCGATGTATTGAAGACAGAGGGTTGGCTGTGAGCGACAACGTATCCATGGTGACCCATGAACCCGTTCGGTAGTACTTCGCATCGACCTTACCTCATCCGGCTATTTTCACCTTCGACATACTCCATGTTGGCAATTGTTGCGCCCCGAGTCTCCTTTGCACTTCTTTACCAGTGCAGGTTGCACCAGCCTTCGGTACAGAACTTCAGAGTCAACGTGTAGAGTATGTGACAGGACTTTCAAAGCATCTCTATATAGGTCCCATATCAAATCTCTGAGTCGCGGGAGGGAAGTCTTTCTTATTCTCTGACCGAGATTAAAAGAAGACGCTTGGCGCTAAGAAAGACGGAAGGGAGGAGGATGATGAGAGAGGAGTGATACTGCTATCGCGATTGATGGGAAGGATGGAGTAACTTGACTGAAAAGAGAATCGATATGGACTAGAGTTGCAACGAAGGCGCGTATATCATCAAGATCATCCACATCCAAACATCAATTTATCACTGCCATTTCAGGGGTATCTAACAAATCCGTCACAAAGGGTCGTAAACGTGATCATGATCGCCATTTCGAGATGCGCTGAAAGCTGCCGTAAACCATAAATCGTGAAATCATCCCTTTCTTCAACCGAAGAATTCCCCTGATACCAGCGTTTCCCAGGGCCGTCCAGTTTCCCATACTTTTTCGATCAGGGTTCGCGCTTTGTGTACCTGTGTATTCCATTAGCCTCTCGACCTTCAGTATGGAAATGGTAAAAGGAAGGTTGACCTGCGTCATCCCAGTCTCCTCGACAGCACTTATCCTCTCCATGATCACCTCACGCTGTGCTTGTTCTCGGGCATCACATCCAGCTGTAAAGATTGGGAAGAGTAGGCACGCTTCCGCCGTTCCACCCTTGCGGACTTTGTACAGTGCACTCACGATTTCCCTCACCGCGATTTGGACTTCCACATCCTCGCTCTTCTTGCCTAGGATCCTACGGTGCAAGTGTATGAGACCAGCCCAATGGAAGGCTTCATTGGTTGCCACCATCTCGAGGAGATCCCATCCAGCTTCGTCCCCCTCTTTACCCCTTTTCCTGTACCTCACAGGCGTGGACGGGCGGTGGGGACAGCCCTTGTAGCGATGCATGCGCGCGTCTTGTAGGTCCAATTTGAGTTGTTTTGCTTTCTGCAGCGTCTCTTCGTCTGGCGTCCAATCTTCTATGATATCACCAGTCTCTGAGGAAATCCGCTGGCTGTCGCACTGACGGGCTAATTCGGCAATGCGTGCCAGGATACTCACACAGCGGGAAGTGAATCCCAACAGGCAATCGATCTGGAAATCCTCGTCCAAGTCATCGTTGGCCCAATAATTACCGCTAAAAAGGGGTTGGTCGTTTTTGCCTCCGGAGAGACTGCCAAGGATGTCTAGATAGGCGAACCAGCGGCTGAGGAAGTAGCTGACTTTGTCTTTGCGGTGGACTGATTGCGCGCCACCCCGGGCAACAATCATTCGTCGGGCTACTGTCAGATGGATTTGCCACGGGACAGTCACTTCGAAAGCATTCGGGGAGATGATTTCCAAGGATGCGAGCATGATCGCGGTAGCAAGGTTGGAGCTTGTGATTGGGGCGTCAGCATCATTCAGCGCTTTTCGGAGTGTGGGGAAGACATCTTTCACCCATGTGGCGATGCGAGTGGCCGGCTCTGGGTGTTTGAGAAGGAGGGCGCGGTGAGAAGCACTGTAGGCGAGGAGGAGGTGGAGGAGATTGATATCGTGGATGGCCATCTGAGGAAGAATACCCCTGAAGGGGTTGGCGGAGCAATCGTGCGGAACCAGGATCCGGGCGGTATGGTTGATGTAATGATGAAAGTACAGGAGGTTCATTTTGTTGTCTTGTAAAATTGGTGGTAGAGGTGTCAGCACCCTCGGTATGGTCACTGTGACTGCTTTCGCATAGTAACCACCCTGATCGTGGGCACTGTTGGTGCCGTACAAGCCAAAGCCGAATTCCGGCGGTTGATTATCCTCTTCGTTGGGCGCTAGTCCGGTGTTAAAGTAATCGAGATGTGCGAATGAAGGGCTCAGGCCGTCGAGAGCGGTAGCATCATCGTTCCGCGGCAAGTCAAGATCAGGCGCGCCACGGTCAACCCCGTACTCAATCGTAGGCGTATTGACGCTCGATGTTATGTATGGTGTCTCATTGCCTGAATCTGCGGGAGAATCGTCCGAGAGCAGGGACTTTACTGAAAGCCTACGAAGGTCGGGCGACTCCTGGGACGGCCGGGTTGTGTTGCTAATGGATCGATTGCGGGCGTCGTCCGATGTTACTGAAGACGCTGCGGGTGTTGGAGGTATGCCAGCGTTGCTAATGGCGGGGCTACTCGGTGAGTTGACGGCTAAACCAGGTACGGCCATGGAAGTGCTATTACTTCCAGAACCAAAGATGCTGTACTGAGGCGAATGCATTGGTTGAACTGTCCCAAGAGGATCATAGCCCGGACTAAGCCGCCTTCTTTTGTAGCCGTACCCAGCTGCAGCCAAGTCATCATGCGCTTTCCGAGGTACGCCTTGGTTCTGAACGGCCGAGAACGACGACTGGAAAGGTGGCGGCATTTGCATGTGGGATGAAGCACGTGAATGGCCTCCAGCACCAGAAGTTGTTGAAGTAGAGAATTGGCTGCTGGGTGGGCTATCCACGTTGGAAGTGGGTGAAGGATATGCCGCGTTGCCTAGATCGCGCATACGTGGAATTCTGCCAGAAGCAGGACTATCTCGGGGCCCGATATTGACTTCGTTCTGGTAAACGCCGGTGCCTCGACTTTGCTCTCTTGTCATGAAGGACAGCTCTTGACCGCCAGGCTCTTGAGTTGTGTAATTCGTGAGAGCTGGATCCAACCATGAATGGCTTGGGTTGTGGTCACTCGTTTGCTGAGGCGTATCTTCCGGGGTGAATTGCAGTCTTTTCTTGTATTCTTCGATGCTCTCCAGAGAACGGGTCGAGTTCTGGCTTTCCGATTTCCGTAGTGATGGGCGCTGCTGGGCCGCCCCAGCACTGTTGGGTCTAAACACATGCCCAATACCATTCTGGGGAGCTCCCAATGGAGCATTCACGAGAACAGGTGGCTCCGGTGTGATGGCGCCGGCTTTGCGCTTGTTGCGTCCTTCCCAGTTCAAACGAATGCTGTAGTCGCACGTCTCCCCAGCTCTTTCGCAATTCTGGCAATGCGGTTTTTCTTCTCCACACTTGATTTTCCTGTGCTTACAGGGCCTGAAATGCATTAGCCGAGGGTAGCAAGGAGTCGATGGAGAGTTGTTTACCAGCATCCATGGCGGCTGCGGGTTTTGGGTTCAGGTCCTCCTGGCTTCTTCGGCCGAGGCATGTTCCGGACAAGAGCTGGTTGAGGTAATACCTTTTGTCGCGAATGTACCGATTCCACGGACTTATAGTAAGAGACTCGAGGCTTGGAAAGGATGGTGGTGGTGGGACAACTAGGTTTCTTCACTGATGGTGTGGGACTGTTCGACTCTTCGAGCACGACTCTCCCCTGCTAACATCGTGAGCTGAAATCGTGTGTCAAGGGTGTCCAGGATTGAGATGATAGGGTGAGAGTGGGAGCTGCATTAGCGGCCTCGATACTCGTTCCGCCTTGCCAAATGCTCTCACTGTCATCTTCACCACTTAGCCTGAGGTAAGCGTAGCAACACAACGACGGAATCCATGCGAGAGAGAAATCTCTCCCGAAGCATAGGGGATCGGCGCGGCGCGAATGCTTCTTCATCTAGGTAGGTATCGTAGATAGACGGACCCGCGTAAAAAGCCACCAACCGAGGTCCACCCAGATCGCGCCAAGCCTTTTCCAAATCGGCCATTCCTCAGCATCAAGTTCTTCTCTCTGTTTTCGTCCAGTCGGGTCTTTGCCGCTTTACCTTTGAAGGGTGGTACAACTGATCTGTGGCGGTAATCGAATCTCTCCTATTATCAGCTATACTAAATTTAGGCTGGTAAGGTAAATACCCAAGTTACTCTCTGCCAAGGAGACAAGTCGTTATAACTTCCAACCAGGACCGCAACCTCCCGGCGGCTTGCAGACTACATGGCCCATGCTTTTTCCAATAACTATACATGTCATGCAGAGCTCCTCTTGAGCTCAGCTCCCCACTCGACCAACGACCTGCTATATGCGCCATCTATTGTACCATGGAGGACAAGTCTTATCCAAGTATTAAACATGTGACGACGTGAAGCCCACAGTGTCAACCAGAATATTTTACATACGACGCGGCCCTCACCTGGCGTTTCCCGCGCGACCACACCAACAAAACCACCAGCTCACTCTCCACCTACGCCGTGTGTGGAATGGCCGTATGTTGATCTTCTCTCTTGAGCTTTTCGTCGCTCACCTCCCTGCAAGAAGCAGCATTTCCCTGTTTGCGCAGGCCGCGCGCGCGCGCGCGATCTCTCAAATGTCGGGCGCTGAAAGCCCACGATGCTACTTTGGCTGCCACGGACCTCCTAGCGCTCGATGAAAAAAAGATCGTGGAATATTTGAACAGAAACAGCGACGCTGATGGCGAATGCGATATCTCGGGTCTAATTGATGTGAAAAGACTTGCAAAGAGCCAACGAAGTGAGCTGGCACAGAAAATCAGGTGAGAGAAGGCTCGTGATACTCGCTGCATTGGTGTGCCTCCTGCTGATAAGCATTTCTGAGCAGGACCGCGACTTCGCAGCCAGAGACGTCGCCGTCTCTCAAGATCAATGAACTTCTGACGCGCCTGGCGAGCGTAGCCGACAAGCAAGACGGCTCTCAGTCTCCGGACCGAGGAGGACTCTCACGACCGCCGGCCGAGTCATTCGAGTCGACAGAGGGCACTCCGCTCCCTATCGCCATCAAATCGAAAGACTCTGAAGCCTCCTGCTACCAGGGGCTCATTGAGGATGGCGGCCGGCCCGTCTGCTCGATTCAGGATATGTCGCACCTCCTCGCTTCCCCCACGGCCAGCCACGAAGCGGTTCTGCCATGGCTCAGTGACCACCCAGACTCTGAGGATGGAGTTGGAGAGATAAAGACAGTCTTTTCGAGGCAATTCAGGCGATGGTGGGACTTTCGCAAATCGCAATGGCACAACCGAGGGATCAGTCATAGCGAAGAGGGATTTTCTGCGTTCCTTGAGGCAAGCAGGAGCAGATGGGAGCGGATAGGAGTACACGAGATGTTATCCGACCCTGATTTTGAGGGGATAATTCAGCGGCAGTGGCAACAGAAGCCAGCAGCCCAACAACTACCTGACTGTCAAGGATTTCCTGCCTATAGTGAGGCGGTCTAGAGACGTCTCACGCCCCACCACTTTACGCGTCCTTTGCGGTTGAAGAAGAACCCACGTCAACAGACTATATGGACCAATTGGCTCGAATATCTCAACTACGAACAATGGTGGTCAGAAACGCTGAGTGCCGTTGCGGAATCTCTGGTAGAGGAGCAATACCACCAACCATGGAAGAGGCTGCTCGAAGCACCGAGGTGTCCGTCAAGAGAAGCAAGGCGTTCGAATAGCACAAACGCTGTTAGCAGCTTAACGGCTTCAAGGTCTATACAAACTCGTCCGGGCCCGAAGGCTGTCGAACTGGCCAAAAAGTTGGAAGCAGCTGAAGCTGCCCTGGATGCAACCAACAAAACGATTGATGATTTTATCCAAGAGACGGCACTGTATAGGCGTGCGGAGACAGCCGCCTACTTCCAAAAGCTTCGGGTCAAGTGGGCTGTCGAGGAGGCGCGTTTGATGGAGATCGAGATGTCCCAGCAACGCAGGACGGCGAAGAGCAATATAAAGGTTGATACAACAGTGAACAAGAAGAGGCGACGCGATGATAACGCGTAGATACCCCCCGAACCACGACCGAAGAGGGCCAAACCAGGAGATATAGGCCAAAGTGCAGTTTCAAACACAACGCCAGACAAGCCTCAGGCTCGTCGGAGTAGTAAACGTTTGGCCGAGTTGAAAAACAAAGCACCTCCGCAAACCGGATTTTGAGTTTACCAAAACAGAGATTAGCTTATATCTAACCTTCTTGGTATTCTCTATCCTTTGCCCCGAGTCCTATAACCCGTGGTTTTACTTTTATTATCAAGATCCTTGCCCTACCCCCGAATCTTAGGTTACTTTCTCGGTGTGGTTCTGAGATTCAAAGATATTTCATCGCTCCCTATGTCATGCAATATACTTTGAGGGCCGAGCCTCTGATCTGGTATCCGTGCGAGTTACACGCTCGGAGGCATCCTGCCGTCACACGTCGGAAGCATCCTAAAGAAGGCCAGTCAGCATTTGTGAATGAAAATATAGTATACTCGCATTAATATTTTAAAGGCTGAGCAATAATAACAGTCAAGATATCTCCCCGATGATCAATAACAGTCGACGAGCGTGATCAATGCTGGCGCCTTCCACCCTGTGGCAAGGAGGCTTTTTCCATCTCGTACCCCTTCCGCCATCCCCGATGCCCGCCTTGATGGGGCAGGTGGTGTGGCTGTCTCGTCTCCAGGCAAGATGGCTGTGGCTATCTTCATTCAAGAGGCTGAGGGATCACGAGCTCATCGGCCGAGCAAGGGCTGCTCAGCGAGCGTCATGCGGAGAAAGCCATTAGGCTCCCTCTCCACCAGCTACTTAAGCTGGATGTCAGGTCCTTCTCGACTCTCACAGCACTTTCTTTCTCCTCACCTTTCTTCCTTCTCCCGAACAAAACTCTTTTCACCAACCAAACCCAGAAGACCTCATCGTGTCAGCCGCGACCGCAGAGGCAGTTGACATCGCCGCACCGCAGAACGTGTTCAGCCGGAAAAGGATGCTCCAGCAACAAAAACCCTTGGGCCTGTCCCGCGAAGTCGTGGTAGAGGCGGAAAGAAAGATAATGGCTGCCGAGAGGCAACTTATCCTGACCCATAACACACCTCGCGAAGAAGTCCGGGACGGCGGATCCGATAGCGACGCTACGTTACCGTCGGCATCCAATATCAAGATCGTTTACAGCCCGTCCAAGAATTATACGAGGTCGATTATTACGTCCAAGGGCTCTGACACCAGGAACGCTGAGATTGCTATGCAGGTACTCGCTTAGAAGGCAGTACGCTATCCCATCACCGAAGCCGCATTCTGTACAGATTGGCATTTTAACTCGCCAAAGACACCTCCCTAGGGGTGCTATACCCGCCGGCGAAGAAGCCAAACCTGATGGGGGATAGGTGTTACATTATTTGCGTCAATCGACGCCGAAAATGTCTTTCCTCTCGAGCCTTTTAATGATGCAGAGGCGAGGGACGTGCTGTGATCGTAATCCAGCGTGATCTGGGACGGGACTAGATCGTGGGACCCGAGAAGAAGCGAGAGCTTGTGACCTTATGGGTCTTGCGATGTTGCAACCGTTCTACTCATGCTGTTCCCCGTCCTTGGCATCGTCTCACCGTCCTTCTTCGACGATTTGAGCGACCTTTCGGCGATGGCGGTAACTTTGATATCCATCGTCAGCTCCGCTTTGTCCGCTTTCCAATCTGAAAGTCAGGTCTCAGATCAAACGAGAGTTGATACCGCAATCCAAGTTGCACAGCAGTCTACCAACCGAGTCAACTTTAGCTATCAAATAACGAAACACAGGCAACGGTAAGATTACAGTCGAGACCCAAGATACACTGCAGCATAAGTACGTGTCAGATGAAGTGGGAGAGACCTCTATCGTTCCGAGCACAGCCTTTTCGTTTGGGGACAATATTATAACCGATCGAGCAAAGCGTCGAACCCGCAGCCTCCTACGCCGTATAGATCAAAAGAGACTTATTACCGTATCTCGACTTATATAATAGCCTAACTATTAAATTAAATATTAGTCGACGCGACGGATTATATATTAGTCTAGCTATTAAGTCTTATTACAGCGCAGCGCAAACCTAGAACGAATTACGGCTTAGGTACCTGCCGAGAGACGAGGGTAAGAAGTCTAGGACGGCAAGTAGACAATTATCTAATAGAGAAAATACTATATCCGATCGAGCAAAGCGTGGTTGTAATATTAATAAGGAAGGGATCTCTGTCTTACTACAGTAAAAAAAAGGCAAAATTCACGGCCAATTCTTATCTGAACAAGATCACGAGGATGCAATCCGACTACAACCCAAGGCAGCCTCCCTCGCGGCAAGCAGAATTGTTCGGACGCTTCGAGTTGGCAGATTGGGCAGTCAATAGCTCGACTGCCAGGCAAATTGGATGCCCTGCCAATGCATGAGACTATAGGCTTAGTGTCCAGACTTTTCTGCCCACCGCGAGCCTCCCTACCGCCTCACCAAGACGGATGTTTTGACGTGATGCTATGGCAGGCGTGCCTAGGGTCAACCTACTCTAGCTAATTGAGATACTCTCGCGTGTTATGAAAATTCGGCCCGAGGAAATCGGTCGCCTCGTCAGAACAAGAACGGATTGCAATATGAGCACAGCAACCAATACACGCAGTGCATGAGACAGATCCGAGTCACTACAAAACCATCACCCAGCGGAATAGATAATCAATATTCAACGTAGCAAATGTACAGTAAGATTTATGCCATTGATAGGATGATATCCCTTGTCGAGGTACCGGTTATTGTACCACCCCCTATTGCAATCGATTTTTGACATGATGGGTAGCCAATCTCTCCACGAGAGACACGCCCACATGACATCGTGGGTTACACGGTTCTGTTGATTTGTCTCAATAAGAACCTCTGTGGGTCGATAGCATGTCGTCGGGTGCTGTGACATCCTCGAAGGAGAAAATATGTACGTCATACCCAATCATCTCAATCCAGCAAGTCCTACCGGTAGGTGCTCTAAAAATAGCAAGTGACAATTTCCATCCTGAGACTTCGGATAATAATCATAATTTGTTTCGTGGCCTTTGTTCAAACGAAGCTTCTTTGCCAACCGAGGAAAAAACGAAGCCATCATGCCGCCCAAGGTGATGCGACCATATATCCCGAAGCGACATCCATTGCAGCGATTGAAGTCCCCTGCCCTTGGCTTCTCATCTATATTGCATGTATGCCTCTCCATCCAGTCTGATACCAACACAGAAAAGAAGTACTCACAGCTATGGAATCGCAGTTCGCCGGACTATCCAGTTTCGGCGCATCATACAAATAGTAAGCATCACCAACATTTCTGCGAAAGGAGCCTCAACTTAATTCCTCACTCTAGTCTCGTAGACTACCCAACCCTAATGTCCGTACACCCACCCACCCCGCCACATCTCCACCTTCTCATCGCAGCCCCTTAACACCATCCCACAGAAACGAAGCCTACGGCTGGCACTTCCAATACCTCACGATCCTCGGCCTCCTCCTCGCAACCCTAACCTTCACCCTCGCCTCCCTCTCCGACCTAACCTCCTCCCGCACGCTTTTCAATCTCAAAAACAAAGTCTCCATCCTCGCAACCCCGCTCGCCGTCCTCATCACAACCCTCTACGGCACCCTAGTATCCATCGACAAAGAACTCGTCATCCCGCCCGAATTCCAACTCGGGTTGCTGCCGGATCTGAGTTTCCATGCCGTCCCCGCCATCGTGCTCACGGTTGATTATTTGTTGTTTTCGCCGCCCTGGGGGATCAGGTTTCGGGAGGCGTTGGCGTTGAGCATGGTGTTTGCGTTTGGGTATTGGTTTTGGGTGGAGCGGTGTTATCAGCATAATGGGTGGTATCCGTATCCTATTTTTGAGGCGCTGACGACGCCGTGGCGGGTGGTGCTGTTTTGTTTTAGTGGGGTGCTGATGGCGGGGAGTACGGAGGTGTTGAAGCTGGTGTATGGGAAGTTGAATGGGGTTGATCAGGCAAAGAATTCTTGAAGCTTGGTGGAAGATGTCTCTAGACTGTACAGGTTTACATTGGATAGATTTGGAGGCCTTGTGCTGATGAATGCCTTTTCGAAGGGCGTGGTTGCTGTTTTTCAAGCAAGCTAACTTGTACGGATTATTATGCTGGCGTAATGCTAAACTGGAATCCAGACATCCTCATTGTGTTGCTGCAGGTTCCTCCAGTTCTGCAGGTCCATCACGATAGAGGCCAAATTCACCCTTGCCCAATTGCACCTCTCGTTGGCCCAACATTTGCCAGATCTCGAAATATATTTCGAAATAGATTTGCCGTTTGAAGACGCAAGCATATAAGCCTTCGTAGGCCCTGTAGATACTTTCCCACGTCAGGACCCCGCCCGGGGATTCATCCACATCAGTATAGTATCGCCTGGAACGATCTGTACCATCGAGCTCGAACGGCAGCTCATCTGGCGTCAGTGGACGATCCACACGCTGACCGGTTTCCATTATTTTTTGATGGGCCTGTGTCATTGCCATGGCGAACAAGTTATGCATATGTGGGCACGAAATTCTTTGTGGCTTTGTGGCGAATTTGACGTTGATGTTGGTGTTGTTTACGGGACAATCGCGCAGATGATATAGTGTATCCCTAGGCACAAGGGACAGGCTGGGCGATCTATGATACGTAAGTATTGCCTATTTTTGACCAGATTAGTACTCACTGGGCAGTTTCTGGTATGTCGTGCAATGGGCAAAAAAGAGAAACGTCGTCGAATTTATAAATCGGTCCAGCTATCACACTCATCGAAAGTGCCACAAGTAGACAGGAATACAGAAGCATATTGAAAGACATCGATTTGACCAAGAGCGAAGATATCAAGTCTCATAGAAGAGAAATGATTGGAAGAGAGTGAAATATAGAGCTCTTGAAGATCTTTCATCCGGGCCAAGAGCAAGGCGCATATTGACAAGCTTCACACTGCAAGCGCAGCTGCACAGACAATAAGCTAAGGTATTCGACCCGACGTTACAGGATTGGTGCACAACGGATCCAACTCTCATATAGCGATCAAAGGCGACGCTTGCATGGTTGATACCCATGAGGATACGGATGTTCATGAGAAATCGACTTGGGCTCGGTTCCAGGGACGGTTTGGAGGAAGTAGGAGAGATTGTGAGCACTTACAGTAGTGTCTGAGATAGAAGCCACGTCTACAATCCATGGAATACATTATTCCTGGTCGCCAAATCGGTAGCAGTCCAGGTGGACTTAGGTCGAGATGGATTATTCAAGGAAAGGATTATGTCCATCAATCACAAAGACTCATCATGCCATTCGAGAGCTCGAGTACCACACAGGGGTGACTGTCCAGCGAGTAACATGTCAGGAACAGTTCTAGACAAGATTGCTTCAGTTGATGTGATCCATGAATGTAAAGTAATTATTAAATATGGCAAGTGAATGGGTTGTGGTGAAGTCTCCAGTTGATACGAATACGAAGATGTGTACGTAACAAAAAGGCAAGTGCCCCTCCTCCATCACAAACTTCTCTTCACACTCCTCTCCTTTCCTCTCTCAGCAAGTGCCAAGTGCGATATTGCCACACCTGTTGTATCTATCAATCCATCAACCTCTACCTCGACGTTGATCTCAACTCCTTCAGGCCACTTCTTAGGCCATCGTTGCCCTTTAAGGGCAGCGTAGCTGCTTGCAGCCATGTTCGGCATCCTGAAGCCCAGCTCCAGAGAGCCGACGCCTTTCGACCAGAATGTTGAGCCACCGCCAGCTCGATCAATGGCCCCAGTCCCTCAGGGCCTCTACCAGACCCGTGACGAGCTGATGGACCATGTCAAATCCTGGGCAAGACATCAGGGCTACGCCATCGTCATCTCTCGCTCGCGTTCCAATCGACTCTGGCTCAAATGCGATCGTGGGGGTCATTACGAGAATCGTCGGAACATCACCGACGCGCAGCGGAAGCGCAAACGTGGCGATAGTCGACTGATGGGATGCCCTTTCATGGTCATTGCTGTCATGAAAGAAGACTTCTGGAAGGTGAAGACCGAATGTGACACCCATAACCATGGCCCGTCAGAGGACCTCAGCGCACATCCGTCCTTGCGCAAAATGACCCAGGAACAGACCGATCGGTTGCAGAAGATGACCGACGCCGGGAACACGCCCTCCCAGATCATGGATGCCATGAGGGAACAATGGCCAGACATCAACATTGTCAAGCGCGACATCTACAATGCTCGAAAGAAGCACAAGGAGAGTAAGAGGAACGCCTCACCGACAGAGGAGCATTGGGAAGACCCAAACGGCGTCGTGCCTGGCCCAACTCCTACCGGCAAATGGGTCTGGGCCGAAGATGGCGACGAAATTGTGACCAGAGGTAAGAAGAAGCGCAAAAAGATCTTCGTCCCGACACCTCAACCTGCTCTGGACCCGCAGCTTCAGAGTAACGCCTCGGACTCTCCACCACAAACCCAACACTTCACAAGCGACAACCTAGCGGCCAACATGAGCTTCCAAGACTTCACCACTTACCCAGACTCATCGACCGTAAGCCTCCAACCGAACGAATACCCAACCACCCTCGACCACCGACACCACTCCGCCCCGGACGCACTCCAACAACTGTCCAACTTCACCAACTCTCAAGTCAACAGCACCTTCTCCAACTCCTCCCTCGACGACTTCTCCTTCCCGCCACACCCCCAACGCAACAGCTTCCCCGGTGTCCCACCCGCCCACC